>JASANX010000934.1:0-37604 GCA_030849745.1 Trypanosoma scelopori | reverse complement strand
GGGGTTGGACCAACTTCTAAATATATATAAATATATTATTATTGTTTGTATCTGTCTTTCTTTTCTTCTTTGTCTCTCTCTCTCTCTCTCTGTGTGTGTGTGTGTGTGTGTGTGCTCTAAAAGAAATTCTTGTGCAACCGTTTCATCATTTCCCACGCCTGCTTGCACGAGAATAGACAAGAACAACAAGAAGGAAAAACAACAACAACAACAACAACAACAAAAAAAAAAGGCAAACGTCGACGCAGGTTCATTATTATTAAGTGCCTACCCTGCGATGGCATTCCCCGTGCTGGCGTGTACTGACATCTTTGGGGAGAAGGTAAACGTAGAGTTTCCGTTCAACAATCCACCCGCATCCATCGAAGAGCTTCATCGCACATTGGAGCATGTGTTTCGTGGTGAGGAAAAGGCTATAAAACTGGTGGAAACGGGGATGGCAGTGCTGGACGCGGCCGCGGTGCGTCCATCCGAGCCGTTTACCGTTAGCCGCGTGCAGCGGTATGAGGATGACACACATGCGTGGGTAGAGCTCCGTGATACACTACAACTGCGCGCGTACGATCAGCTCTACGTGTTTCGAAAGAATGCGACAAAGGCAGACATATCGCCCCACCGCGAGCTGCCACCTCCGCGGAAGAGTTTATATTTTGATGCGGAGTGTGCTGTAGGAGCGGCAAGACGAGGTGCAGAGCGTGAACGTGGGGCCCCGTCTGCCACAAGGAGGTTCTCATCATCGCCAGTGTCACAGCCGCATGTGCTGCGGCAGCCGCATTCTTCTTCAGAAGCACAAGATGCGGATAAGGAGAGGGCCAATGGGCCACTGGGAAACGTTGCCCCGCTCTCCGTCATGCCGCATGCGTGCAATGGTAGTGCTATCAGCCACACAATGCGACCCGCACGGGAGCAGGTGGACGTTGTGTTTGGTATTGGCGATGCGACGCACAAGGGGTACCTAACAGTGCGCGAATTCCAGTATATCTTTCAGGAGTGCCAGATTCAGTTCCCACCGGAAGTTGTGGAAGAGCTGTATCGCTCCTTTGCGAGGGAAAAACATGGTGAGAGAAGCATGTCACTTCAGGCCTTCCATGAATACGCGCGTGAGTTCACGCAGGCTATTACCATTGCCTACTTGCGCCTGAGCAATCGGGATCGTCAGAAGGCTCTAGAACAGGAGTGGCGTGATGCTTGTGACGCCGTTGATGAGTTTCAAAGGCAAAAGAAGGCGCTGGAAGAGCGCTTAAATGCGATTCAGAAACAACTGGGAAGGGAACAAGAGAGGATGGTTTGCATACAGAAAGAGGCGGATGAGCTGAAGAAGGTCGCCAATTCAGACTGCCTGGAGCGGGAGCAAAGGCTTCTGGACAAGGAGGTCAGCGTGTTCAAATACAGGAGGAGACTGCAGCAGGAGGAGATGGACTACGAAAGACTGGCAACTGAGCAGCAGCAGTGGCGGCGTCTGCGGACGCCGTGCCTGACGTTGGGGTTCCCACAAATGCAAGCTGTCAGTGATCGGTACGGCCCAAGTGACTGAACAACCGATCGCGGGAAATGGATTGCCCTGCGCACATATACAAAGAGAGTGAGAAGGGTAATGTCTGAAATGGAGGGGTTGGCCAATAACGGTGGAGGGGTTGGCGGTGTAGTATTGCACATGCACATATATATATATATATATACATATACATATATATTCTCTCTCTCTCTCTCTCTGTGTGTGTGTGTGACAAAAACAAGCAGCAGCCACCTAACCACCTCAGGGGGAAAAGTTGAAGTGCTCCCCCCCCTAAAAAATGGCAATGATGTGGTGCCAGTTGTCGCTACGCCACTACACATCCCGTATCGTATAAATGACACAATGTGCGCCTTACGTGTATTTCGGCTCTCAATTCATTTTCTGTTAACATCCGCCCACCCGTCCGCAACTTTGCAACATTGCACGTGCTTCTCCGCACACTCTGTTGTCTTCACGTGCCTCCTCTTCCCCACCTTCTTTTTGTTTTTCTCACCTTTCGCATGTGCTTACGTACAAATATATATATGTGTATATATATACGTGTATGTGTGTATGTTTCTGCGCACAGCCGGGGATGGAGGAAGAACAACAACAACAACAAAGGGAGAGGTCGGGTGTGGCGAGGTTTTTATTTCTTATTTTTTTTTTTAATTATTTTATGGCGGCTGACACGGTTCAGTGAGGGATGAAGTAGTCTCTACAACGCAAGAGGTTGTCGACTACACATCTCTATACTCACCACACACATATGTGGATGTGGGTGCTGTTGTTGTTCTTGTCGTTCCTCGCCACCGGGTGTTTTCTCTTTCCCTTCTCTTGCTGCACATTTTGGTGCGGCTCAGAGGGCGTATTTGTGAAGTCCTCTCCGCGATCATTTGATGAATGCTGCGTCCCGCACGCCTGCTGCACCAATCTCGCTCCATCCATGCGATAGCCATGCGGCTGAAGGGAGCTCACGGAAGTGACCATGTCTCTGCGCATGAAGAATCGGGATGTTCCGAAGAAACATCCACATTTCGATCGTCGTCACGCGACCTTGAAAGGTTCTTTTTTTCTCACTCTAACGATGCGAAACGTTGCCGTCTTTGTGGCGATGTGGCATTCCATGGGATGGCGCACACGGGATCACCACTACACCTAGCGCTAGAGTCATTTATGTGGCTCATTGTGGATCGGGCGAGTAAACACTCCAGCGGCGCGGTGGGTGTGTCACCGGAAGCGGCTCGCGCCTTCTTTGTGGAGGAAACCCGTCGGTGGAAGCAGGTCCTGAGTTGTTGCGCCGGATCCCCTGTTTCCAGCATGGAGAGGACGGGAGGAGAGGTGCATGCATCGCCCAGTGATTCTGCTACAAAGTTCGGTGATGTTGCCAGTGGTGATGGTGACGACAATAATACTAACGAAGGGGAGGACTGTCGCGGTGTGCCTTCGGAGAGACTCTGGTGCCACGCCGCCCTACAAAAGGCATCCCAGCTGCGTGACACCATTCACACCCTTGGGAAACTTGGGGTTTTGAGTATCACAACACCGCGAGGTGTTGATGGAGGTGGAGCTTCCGGAAGCCTAAAGCGAGACGTTGGGTTCCAGCGCATGGAGTGCATTGGTGATCATAACTGGGGTCATTCCATTTGCCACAGGCTGGTACTACTATTCCCAGAGGTGCAATGGCGTACACGGAGCGGCATAGTTGCCATGGACGCCTTCCGAACGGTGCTGGAGAGCAATCATCATTTGGATGATGTCTTTACGCAGCTTCGTCTGGACGACATCATCAGTGGCACTGTAGCACAGGTAAGATCGTCAAAGCTAAAAGCAGATATGGTCGAGGCGGTCGCAGGGGAGCTGCATGTGGCGCTCTGGTCACTGCAGCCGCATGACACGGATGGTATCACCATGCGTCCCTCCTTGCACGGAGTCCCGCTTGCATCTCCTCTTGCAGCCCTCGTGAGAAGATGCCTGGATGACCTGCTTGACCTTGTCATTCTGTGTTTCATGGCAAAATACAATGCGCCGCTGGTGCAGGCCATCGTGCAGCTCTGTCGTCGCGAGCAATACATGATGGACTGCTCCTCCCCATTTTACCGTATGAGCCGGACGCGACAACGGCGGCCATGGGGGGGCGTCAACAACACGCAGAGGACTCTCCCACCGCTTCCTCCATTGCTGCCACATCGCATACTGCAGAAACGACGCCGTTGCACCCACACATGCATCGACACACGTTGGTCATTATCATCATTATTATCATCATCATCATCCTTCTCGCCGCCCACGACCTTTGAGGACCTTTGTAGAGACGAGCCACCATCCATGGACACCTTCTTGTGCGGGATGAAAAGACAATCGCTGCGTGCTACCGATGCTGAAGCTATGCATTACGCTGTGCAGGAGCTGATTGACCAATGTACTGTCTTAAAAACAACTGCATTCACGTAAGTTGTGAGACGTATCGCATCTCCAACTGTTGTGTTCCTGCGCAGACAATGCGCTCTCTTTCCTTCTCTTCGATCACCGTCCACCCATCACTTCCTCATCGCTCTCTTCTCGTACTCAGCGTCTTGCGTCGTGTTTTCCCCAACCCTGCAATTCAAAGCGATATCGAGGCATGCCGCACAACCCACGTGCATTTCCCGTCATCTGGTAACGGTTGTTATGATGATTGTGCATGTAATTTTCTTTTTTTTTTTGTATTCTGCCTTTTGGTTTTCTCTCAATTTTTTTTTTTTTTTGCCTTCCCCTTCCTTTTTTTTTTTTTCTTTTCTTTTTCTGGAAGGGGAAGGGTTTCCCATTTTTCACGTATTTAAGGTTCTCACTGAGAGCAAGGGTTGTCGTGATGTCCACACCATTTTACTCACTGGAGAGGACGGGTCATTCAATCTCTGGTAGCACGGGTGCGCCAAGGGTCTCTCAGGGAAGTGGCACGGGATCGACACCCTTTCTCTCGTTTGAGGTGAGCAGCTCTGCTGGCTCGTCGTTGAAAAGAGGAATTAGTGGCGTTTACGATCGTCCTGGTTTTGTATCTGATACGAGACGAGGTAATTCTCACGTATCGTCGGGGGGTGAAACAAGGTGCAGTGGTGGTGGTGGTGGCGGTGGTAGTAGCGGCAATAATGATAGCGGCGCTCACGGGGGCACCAATCTCAATTGTAAGTCTTCGATGCTGACTACAATATTAGAGGAGCCGGTGGTGCGTGTTCTAAGGAGGGAGCCACCTAAATATTCTCACCCGTTTTGTACAGGGCGTAACTCTCTGGCAAGGGGCCAAAACTCTGAGCGCGTTTTCAGGGGTGTGGCGAAGACCTCGTTATATAACCGCCTTGGAAATGCGGTGGTATATGAGCTAAATATTCTGGAAATAGACTCCCGGGTGGAACTCCTGCGTGAGTACACCATGGAGATCTACGCGCTTCTTATTGGCATGGTGTCTGCACGGTGGAATCTCCTGCACTCTCACGCAAGTAGATGTGCGACCATATTAGAGTCTGCGTCAAAGACTATAGCCTCTTTTTTGGATTCATTGGCCTGCATTGACCTTGCCCTTCTCTTGTGTGAGTATACTGCCAGCATTCGGGGGACTATTGTCTCTGGTAGTAATCCTGTAAGCGGGATTCACTGGAGCTTGCGGTCACAAGTGCACTCGTTGCGAGAAACGCGAAGAAATCCAAGATATGCCGCTAGCGGACATGTGACACTGGAAAGGTCAAAGAAAATCTGCCCGAACATGTCTCATCGTATGGAATGGGCGTTGTGTTTGTACCTGATGGAACGCATCGCATTGCAGGCGAGGTATGCAGGATGGGAGGAGATTATGTGCTCGGGCCAGAGTTCAGCCGGCAAACGTAGCAGTGCCCTTCCCCGTGTCACTGAAATATTGACTAGTAAGAAAAATAAAAGCTGGGTATCGTTTCTAGGTACTTTACGCACCGCAATGATCACCTCAACGAGGCCGGTGGAGGAAATCTTCACCAACTCTCAGCTTGAGAGGATGTTAGAAATGTGCAGCCAGAGCGAGCAGCTTTGCCTTCGTCGAAACTCCATGTCGGGGAATAGTTTACAAAGCAAGTGTGTTCCCCTCAACAACATACACCGTAGGAGTGGGTTGAGCAGGTACTGCAGCGGACGATTTTCTGTCAATGCCATCTCGGAAGGGGATCTAACGGTCTCCTTCGATTGCGATAGTATAGATTACGAAGATGGTTCTGGCAACGATGCTTCGCTCATGTATCGATCCGTTTTTGAAGCCAGTGAGCGCATGGCCTACCCGGTCATTTTCACCTCAGAAAAGTCCGTTGAGTTGATACGTGTCCCGAGTGTGACCTATAGTAAAAATGACGATATCGCCGCCTTTCTGGTTGATGTGCCGCCATCCCGCGCCACCTACACGGTATGCATAGACATCCCAGAAAAGGCCTTGGTTCTTCTCAGGCGGCTGGAGCGTCTTGGGCGCCGACACATTCTATCGATAGAGTCGTCGAGATTCGAATGCATACTACGTGGTACTGGTCGTCTGGAGCCTTGGATAAGCAGGTTGCCTGAAGATTTAGTGAAGATGGGCCCCAACCGACACCAGCAGTACGCCGTTTCTCATCGCAACTTGATAGCTCAGGTAGTGGAGGAGAAGTGCATTGCGGCGAGGCAGTATGAAAAACAGCAGCAGCTGATGTTCCTCTACTTTGACTTCCTGAATGTCATGGTAGTCCAGGAGAACAACCAACTAGGATTCCTTTCTTTCGCCAAGAAGGAGCGTCAAGCCTTTCTGATGACACATCTGCCCTAATGCACAAGTGACAAAGAACCAAATACACAACATAGTACAATAAACATCCATGACAACAGGCCTGCAGAAAAGGCAGATTGGGGTGGCGGGTGCAGTGAAGTGGCGTGGATGCATAAATAACTGTCGGTGTCTATATGATCTGTTTCGCATACACACGCTCCCCTTACCACGCATCGTTGTGTAAATAACGCCACTACATACACTCACGTATGTCCGTGTATGTTCCTGTGCCAAAGGCCCACAGCAGCAGAATAAGGGGAGCACATGCAGACTGACGATTGCATTTCTCCTCTTTCTCTCTCTCTCTTTTTTATAAATGTTTGTTTCTTTGTTTGTTTTTGTACACCTCAATCTAATGTATCTGAGAAAGTATTTTTGCGGGGGTACAGCGGCAGCGGCAGCAACAGCAGCAGCAGCGGGAGATGGAAGTGGAGCGCAAGGAGTGGGATTCATCGCTGCTGTCATCATGCCGCACCACGGATTTTTTCTTTTTTTTTTTTTTTTTTGGTTGGGAAGGGGGGGTATCCATCATTTATGCTCTTTTTTTTTTTCGCGGCATGTGTCGCGGCAGTGCTGCTCTGCAGCGCGAAGACAAAAAAAAAAAAAGAAAGCGCAGCCTTAGCGCGTTCTTCTGAAGTGGCACCATCTAAGATGGTGGCTGACGTAAACTTGTTCAAAAGGAAAAACTACTGCTGTTCTTTTTGATGTTGTTCTCGTGTGGTCCGCGCAGCGTTGCCTCGTTTCTTGCCTTTCCGCCCGCCTCCCGCCGCTCCCCACATCCCTCGATTTGTTCACGAACCGTCGAATGGCAGGGTTGGACGCGATGGAGTGGCCAAGCATTTCCACGCGAAGTGAAGGGAATCAAAAGGCAAACGGGACAAACACGAGACGAGGCAGACAAACGGTTGAAGGGGGGAACTTTAGTGGGCGGAGTGGAACGGTGAGAGTGCCGCTTTCGCCGCTCCCCCTCACCAACTCTCTCTCTCTCTCTTTTTTTTTTTGTTCTGTAATTATTATTATAATAATTACTATTGATCTCTCCTGTTGTTTGCCCGTCACCGCACCACACGACACATTGCACCGCGCTCGCTGCCACCCCCGCCTTTGAGCGAGTGGGTGGGGATGTGAAGGTCCGTGTGCTTCACAAGGGTATTTCACTCTCCATTCATCTGCATACGTATCTGCATGAATGACTCTTTTGGGTGTTGTTTCGTCCTGATGATGTTCTTTTTTTTTTTTTTTGGTTTTCCTTTTCACATCACCATGTCCCTTCCCTTCTCGTTGCCACCTTTCCTGCTCAATCGTAGTTGTGGGTGGAAGATTGAGTGCTCTCACCTCTCGTTCGACTTCATTGCATGCGCTGCCTTTCGTTATGGGTGGCGTGCGTGTGTGTGGCAGGGGAGAGGTGGTGGTGGGAGGGGGCTGGCAGAGGTGAATGACGGGGGGTGCCAAGTGTGGACTCTGAGGAGGAAGAAGAAGAAGAAGAATGGGCTGTAGGCACGAAAGCGGGGCGGCAGACTCACTCCATCTGTGTCATTGGTGAGTGCTCGCGTAGCTGTAACGCACGTACACCCTCTCCTTCTGGTTTCTTTCCTCCATCAGCCTAACTGTATATTCACGTGTCTCCGTCTGGAGTCTCTATTCGCCACGGTGCTTGTCCCACTGGTGAAGGAGTTTCGTTCTTCTTTGCACTCCGTCTTATGTATTGTTGCAGTGTATATTCCACTTTGTTGGCCTTCCTTTCTCTAGACACTTATTTACACGGTCCTCCACTTCACTCCATTCCCCCACCAGCCCTTTCTTTCGATGGGTGGATTGGACGACTACTTCATGCGGACAAAATGTCTTGCACGTGCAGCTTGAACGAAAAGAAGAAGGACGCGAGGTGTCGTGTGCGGTTATTGCATGAAATGCAAGCAACCATGAAATGCCATGTATGCGTGCATGTTTCAAACGCTTTTCAGCAGGTGTTTTGTTGTTGGGTCCATGCATGTTGTTGTTGTTGCTGTTGTTGTTGGTGGTGGTGGTGGGGCATTTTGTGCGAACTTGTCTCTGTCTGCATGCGTGCTTCTCTTGTATCTGCTTCCAGCACTATTTGCCGTTCATCTGTGTCGTATTTCGCTTTTCTTTGTGTGTGGGTGTTTAGTTCCAGATGCTGTGGTGGCTGCCACTTCTCTCGTGCCTTGCGCACTGCGGGAAAAAAAACTCCAGCCATGGTTTCGCTACACGTCCCACCGCCCCTCTCATCTCTTTATCCCGCACTTCGCAATGCGAACTCCTCACTCATTTGCTCCTGCTCAGAGAGCACCATCGCTGCCAACCTTCTGCAATGCGTCTCTCTCTCTCTCTCTCTCTACGCGTTACATTGTACATGTTTCTTCTACAAAAGGCGTGAGTGTGACGTGGGAACCTTGAAATAGTGCGAGGCTTTTGCCGGGTTCTAAGTTTGCGGCATACCACGCAATCACAAGAACACACAGGATAAGTTTATAGAGAGGTCAAGGGGATGGCGGACCTGCCTCTGCTTCCGCAACAGCAGCGCACCACAACTCTCTACAATTTTTTTAGCAAAAAGGGTCCCTCTGCGGTTTTCCGACCGAAGCTAACGGACACTGCGCGCGACAACTTGCAGTCTGCCCACGATGTCTCTGTGTGTGTGGGTAATCGGCAGGTGCCATTGCACCGCGCCATGCTGATGACGGGGTTGAGGGCCGAACCGAGAGACCGAGTGGCACTGCGGGTAGCGACAACGGTGTCCTTGCATCGAGCGCTGCACTGGCTCATGTATCAAGAGGAACAAGAGCGTGCTGTTATTCAGTCCAACGCCCTTTCAGAATCACCTATGCAGTGCTACTTCAGTGATTGGGGGGAATGTGAATCCTTCTTTCCATGGAGAGTCAGACAGGAGCCACCCATCATTACCACCGAGGAGGAATTGAGAGAAATGACGCGGAGGGCCTTCAAAGGCGTCTTCTGGCGCATCGGTAGACAGGTGCAAATGCTACATCAACTTGAGGAAGCGGAGGCCTTCTGCCGCCAGAGGGATTTGGTTGAGCCGATAAAGCGCAGCTGCATGGAGATTGCGATAGTTCAAGAACTATTGAAGGGGAAGCTTCTGATCTGGCAGAGCTATCTGCAGCAGCTGGAGGTGTGGCGCCGCTCGATCAGCATTATAAAGGAGGAGAAGATTGCAAGGGTGTCAGTTCTCTCTCATTTTGTTTCGTGCTCGAATCCGCTCCCCTGCCGGTGTCTCCTGTGGGATTTGGAGATCCTTGAGGAGTCTGCTATTCCCCTGGAACCGGAGGTAAATCGCATCTGCCTGTTCGTGTCTATCGTGATTCAAGGGAGCGAGGCATTGCAGGCTGCACTGCTTGCCAAGCGGGAGGAGGAGCTCCTGGTCATATTAGAACAGCAGGGGCAGGTGCTCCATGCCCTCGACACGCTCAACCGCATTCGCCAGGAGGAGCAGGAGCGCTTTGACTCGTTGGGCGGGTACCACGCGTTTTGTGTGAAACTGCTGAATCAAGAGAGCGAGCGCATGTGCGTTGACTGTGACTTGTTGCCGTCAACGGAAGGACCACAGCGGTGTGGGCAGGTGTGGCGGCGGCAGCAGCGTCGTCGTCGTCATCGTCCTCCCGTTATTGATTACTACAAGTATCTACATGTAGTCAAAACTGTCTCTCTGGAAAGAGAGACTCGAGATGAGATCGAGGCCTGCGAGTTTGCAGAGTTGACTCTTTTGATGTATAGGCACGAGTCTGCCTGTCGTTGCGCCGTCGTTGCAGTAGAGGAGCTCGCCAGACGGCAGGTGGTGGTTGACGTGGAGGCGTGGGAACGGCATGCCGTTCTTCTCGAGGAGGCCACAGCACTTCAGCACCATGTTCGCCCCAGCCAGTTTCAACATGAGGCTAGCGCCATGATGCGAACCCTACAAGAGCAACAGGCGCAGATGCTTCAATATGCTCGTGCCTCTGTGGCACTCGTGGCAATTGGAACGTACGAACATCGTCGACGAGCGGAAATCATGCTGCTGGAGACAAAGGTGCGAACGGAGAGTCGACTGCTCTTTCACCGCACCAGTGGCGGCGCCGGCAGGCATGTGGTGGAGCGATGGATGCTCCGACATGAGATGCAGGTGGTTATGCGAGAGGAGGAGCGGCTGCGCATACGTATTGTGGACGTGGGGGCAGACAAGATAGCTACCCACGCCACTGCACATGGGTGGATGGTGGATTACAACCGCACGGAGTGCAAAGCAGCATGGGAACATGAGCAGCAGTGCGCACGCAGCCGCCTCATGGTGGAGCAGGAAGAGGCACGAATTACCATCGAGTCGCTATGGCTACAAGAATGCGTGGCGCTTTTTGAGACAAAGCTCTGTATCCCTACACCTGCTGGGGAGCCGACAGGGAACGCAACGAGATGTAACGTCAACAGGAGGAAGACTCTGGCGTCTGGGTTGGATATTCGGCAGTTTGTAATTACCAGTTTGAGTGACTTTCTTGGCAATGACGTCCTCCTCGCCATCTTTGCCCACACTCCTGCAATGGATTATGTGGTGTAGGCTGGTGTGTATGTGCTCAAAATATTGCGTCAACTTTCTTCGACTGCGCCGGCGAAGACGCAGAGGCGGATCTCTTCAATGTAGTGAGGTGTGGATGACGGGATGCGGGTGGTACAAAATAAAAGAGGAGGGGCCTGCAGCCCCACAACAACATCTCTTCCAGTCTCCTCTACAATCTGGCTGCTGTGTGCTGCTGCTGCTGCTGCTTGTGGTGGGGCCGAGCACACAAGATGCACGAGGCGTCTCTTTTTCACATAATGTGAATGCTGGGGCGCTTTCTCTCTCTCTTTCTCTTTGCATATCTCACAGTCAGCCAAAGCATTTACAGCCATGACACAAACACAGCCGAAACGCACGAAGAGGCTTTTTGCGCTTGCTGTATTCACCGCTCTTGTATTTGTCGTTTCAGCTCCATTTGGTTTACACTACTTGAGCTCCAGCAATCCCATTGTCACGGAGGTCAAAATGGAGATCACTCAAATGGATATCGAGAGCCTTCGTTACGTGCAACAACACACAGTGGAAACGTGGCGCACTTCTAATTACTTTGTCGTGTTTGGCATCCCATCGGTGGACATTTTGGAACGGCGGCTGCGCCGCTACGCGCAGCGATCGACGTGTTGGAAGTACCCCGGTGTTGCGACGAGGAGAAACAACTTCACCGGAGAGATGCTTGTGGTTTATGTCCTTGCCCGACACCCCTCGAACAAGTATGCCTTCTCTGCTGAGTTGCAGAGGGAAGCGATAGAGTGGCAGGATGTGATCACGCTTCCGATGAATGAAGGCAGACCTAACGTTTCCGTCAAGTCTAAATGCATGGAGGTGGAGGTGGGGATGAGCCGAAAAACGTTTCTGTGGTACGCGCTGGCCCTCCGCCTGTTTCCCACCGCAGTTTACCTGGTGAAGGCGGACGATGACATATTCCTCCGTGTGCCGCAGTACCTCGCTGACCTTCACACCTTGCCACGCCGCGGCGTCTACTGGGGAAGGATGCTGTTGGATAGACTAACTAGGGGAGGGAGAAGACTTGCGTTTCCATACATTGGCGGCTATTGCTCCACCACCTCGAGGGATGTGGCGGAGAGTCTGGTGTCGTACAAGCCGCTGGAGCAACTGTCTATGCTTTCCTACAGCAGACGAAAGGTGAATTCGTACCTTGCACACAAGATGGACCACGAAGATCGGATGGTCGGTCTTGCTCTTGCCCTGATGAAGTACCCCATAATTCTCGTTGAAGAGCCGCTCTGTCGCTTCCACTACGTTTCTGAAGATGAAATTCCTCGACATGCGATGTACTACGGCCCCGTCACACAAAATAGTGTCGTCGTACACCACCTCACCGAGGCACAATACACGCAGGCTAAGGAAAGGTTTTTTGAAAATGTTTCAACACCTGTATCGTACAGTCCGGTCAGACCACCTGAGGGATTTATGGGAGTGAGGACCGTTCAATTCGCGTGCTTGTAGGAAGCAACGTGAATAAGAGGTGTGCTATTATTCAGCTTAGATTGTCTGATTTTGGTTGTAATTTCGTTGTTTTATGGAAGACTTGCCATTCTTTTTTGGGGATTATTTAGTTTGTTTTGCTACTTTATATTTCTACTTCTCCACCACCCACCACTACCACCTCCATCGCTTTTCTGGATGCACGTAATTGCTGCAAAAGTTTCTCCTCACGCTGAGGGCGGCGCTCTGCTGATGCCGATGCCGTCTGCTGGTTGGGAAACCGTCTTTTTTTTTTTTTTTCTCTTTCCTCGATATTAGATGCATCTCCCAGGCAAACACAAACACACACACACACACACGCACACAGAGAATTTTGTTGTAGTGTGTTGCGTTTTGTTTTGTTGTGTTGTGGGAGTACTGCAGCTCACAACATCGTGGAGAAGCTGAAAGGGAAGCATGAGTGGCCCCGCGCCTGGAGGTGGAGCTTTGTCGTCGGTACCACCCATGTATGCTGTGCTGGGCGTGCCTGTTACTGCGAGCCAGAGTGAGTTGGTGCGTCAGTTCAAGCACCTGTCACTTGAGTTGCACCCAGATCGTGTAGCATACCGCACGAAGGGAAATGCCTCGGAGGAGGCGATGGTTCAGCAGCGCTACCAGCGCATCACGGAGGCGTACGAGATCCTCTCGGACCCAGAACGTCGTGCTGCCTACGATACGAGACACGGTGTGAACTTTTCGTCGAGAGTGGCCACCCTTCGTGAAGCGCTCAGACGCAATGAAGCTACTGTGCCGCCTTCACCCAAGCGTCACTCTCCGGAGATTGGGGACGGTGCAGCGAATATGAAAGCTCTGGCTGGCTCTAACAACGGCGATGAAGAGGACGAGGACGAGGACGAGGACTACATCCCAGCATAGTACCGCATGTTCTGTGATGTGGGCTGCGCTTCTGCCGACATTATGTGGTGTCTGATGGTGATGGTATGTTTGTCTTGCCGTGTGGTCCTGTTGTAGCATGCACCCCGACCGCCATGCTCCTGATACACAAGCACGAGTCCCCCCTTCACCTCCCTTTTCTTTTCGTTGCGGTTCGTGAATATGTGAGTGTCTGTGAGAGAGGACGCGTTGGTGTGTCGTGGTGCTTCTGTTTTTTTTTTTTTTTTGTTTTGTTTTTCTTTCTCTCGTTGTCGTTGTTTTTGTCACTCCCTCTGATTAGTACTGACGGAGCGATGATAAGGCAAAGCACCATCGACTAGCTTTCACTGCTACTTCTTTTCCGCCGTTTCACATCACCTCCACACCGAGGCGACGAAGGGTGCTGCACGCACACAAACACTCGCTCTCACTACCAAAGAGCTGGAAACCAAAAAAAAAAAAAAAGAAAGGAGGGTGCGAGGTGGTGGTGGTGGTGGTGGTAGGGGACGAGCGAATAAGACGATTGAAAAAAAAAAGGGGGAGGGGTGGGGTGAGGCGAGTATAGAAGAAACTATGCTTTATTTTTCAAGAAAATGTACTGCACGCCGTTATTCGTCTCTGTCGTTTACAGTGAATGAATGCATCGGCAAAGCGGAAGTGGGGTTGTGGGCCACGCTTACTATGAGCAGAGAGTCTGCGAGTGACCCGTGGGAAACGGCTGTGCATCAACGGAAAACCTCTGTTTTCCTCAGTCCGCTGCCGGATGAAGTTGTTGGGAAGTCGGTGGTGGCATGGCAGTTTCTCAGCAGACACACCATGCCTTCGTCACAGGCCATACGCGTGTTGTCTGTTAATGGCAACCCTGTTGTGTCGGCGAGGATGGTACGACGCGAGATGGAGCGAAGCAACATGGTGGTCTTGTGTCTCCTGTTGCGGATGTCGTACTATCGTGCGGCAGCAAGGACTCTGAAGGAGTTGACTAAGACTAGCGAACGCAAACGCAAACGGTTGTCGAATGCAACGGGGATGCCACCTTCTGTTGCTCTGGAAACTGAGCCTGAATCGCATTTATCGGGTGACTTGGTTGCCGCTGATGTGGCAGCAACTGATGCTCAGGTTCCTCCAAAGGGAGCGGGGGGTGGCGCCGCAAGGCGTCCGCTCCACCAATCGAAAGGGGATGTGCCGCTGCCCAGTGGACTCTCGACGCCACCAAAATCAGCCCCCAAAGGGAGGAGGCCATCAAAGAGGAAGGGACGCGCTACTGCCCCTGCCCACGACATGAGCAATGCCGATACTGTGGCTCGCCGGGCGGCGGGGCGCAAGATGGATGTTAGTGATGCTGATGTGTATGTTTCTCTCTGAGATGTGCGCCCCACCACCACCACCACCACCACCACCACACACACACACACAATTTCATTTTTCTTTAGAAGAAACAAACAAACATATATATATATATATATATATATATATATATATATATCAAAAAAAAAAAAAAAAAACGTTTACCTTTGCTCTTCCCTAATGTACTGCATGAAATTGTTTTTCTTCTTCCTGTACCATTACTATTGTATCACAGACCGATATTTGTTTCCTTTTGTTATTATTGTTGTTCCAATATATACCTTGACGTCGAGTGCAGAAGCAACACTCTGCCGTCCATCGCCCCCGCAACTTGTTCTTCTTATCCCTCAGGGTTTTTTTTTTTTTTGGTTTTCGCACTTCCCTCTTTCCCTTCTATATACATATACGTATATCCTTGTCTCTCTCTCTCTCTCTGTGTGTGTGTGTGTTTGGATGATCATATATCCCCTTGCGAACCCTCATGCGTGCATATGTATTTTACACGGGAATCCAAATACGGTTGTGCACACGCGTATAAGTGCCACACGTATATACATTCGCCTTGTCTTTCCTTCTATGCTACCCTTCTCTCTCTTTATTTTTTTGTTTTGAATTTATTCGGTTCTTGTCTTCTTTCATCACGCCGTGGTGGAGAAGGATCTTCCATTTACAGAATATAAGGCACGAACTCTCTCTCTCTCAGTGTGTGTGTGTGTGTGTGTCGAAGGAGAGGTGCCTTGCAATGCTTAAAGTAGATAGCCTCGGGCATGGTAAGAAAACACTGTCACATGACTCTTTTTCACATCATGACAATCGGGTCGAAAATCCTCATGCGGGGTTCGTGGACACGAGGGTTCCCCCAAGAAACCACGACGACCTCTCCACCATTTCAGCGGCTTATGAGCATGACAACGCAGCTGAAGGAGTCACCCACCCACCCGTTCATCAAACGCAGGTTCGTGAGTCGACTCCACATGCCGATGTCATTAACAACGTGGGCAGACCCGGCACTGCCAACAGAAAGAGCAAAGTCAAGGCTACAAAGGGAAAAAAAGGCACGGCGAAGGAGCCTTCTGCACCTGGCGCAACACGTACATGCAGACCTCTCTCCTTCATCGAAGACCGTGTGGCAGTCATTCTATATCTTGCGGTGAGTGGGCTCCACTGTCTTTTTTTGATGATCGCAACAGCACTTTCCCAACTTGATGAGGTTGGCGGCGGCTGTTTTACCTTCTGGGGATACAAGAGTAATTGCGACACGGTCCACTACACCATCCGCACACAACTCTTTCAATGCATCCATATGAAAACTCGGCTGCAGACGGGGGCTGCCTTTTCTATTTTTGCCATTCTGCTGCTGGTTTGTGTTTTTTGCATTACCTTCAATGCGCTCATGGTTTATAGGCACAGTTGTAGACAGAAGTGCCGTAACGATGCTTCTGCCATTCAGGGTGGGGAACGATGTGACCCACAGCAGGAACCGATGATTTCATCTTATTATAAGTCGCGTATTGTTGCGTTTTCGCTTGCGGGCTTGTTGTGCGAATTGATATGTTGGTGCATGACGGTCAGCATTTACATCTCTCGCTTCTGCCAAGACATCAGCAAACCGCGCAACACTACGTACGGTGTGGGGTTTGGTCTTTCCCTGACTGGATGGATAGCGCAGATTATTGCGTTGGTACTGTTCGCTTGCGCAGTGTAAGACGTCAACTTGCTGAGGGTTTGGAATCTAGTGGTGTGTTTATATATATATATATATATATATATTTATATTTATTTTGTGTGTGAAATATTGCTTCCATGTTCATCGTCACCTCACTTCTCAGTTTGCACGTGGGGTATTTGAGGTAGCGAATATAATGCTGCATGCCGTGTAGAAGTTTTATCTGTTCGCCAGTGCTATGCGCAAGCAGATAAAGTAGAGACTGTGGCTGGAGCCTGCTGCTGTTGCGCAATATCGGGAAGTAATACAAGAAACAGTTGAAAATAGGAGGAAGCTGGGTGGGAGGGCCGCGCAGAGAATTGTAGTGATTTGGATTTGACGCCTAAACTCTGTGCGTGTGCCTCGCGATGTTTTTCTCAACTTCCATCCCTCTTTTTTTTTTTTTCTCTCTCTCTCTATATATATATACATATATGCATGTCTCTGTGTCTGTCTGTGTGTCTGTGTGTGTGTCACTCTTGCTTCTTCTACCGTTTGCTCGTGTTTACCGGAAGGAAGGCGACTTGCTGGTTTGGTGGGGTGCAGAAGGATCCAAACAGGAGCAGTACAGATTCATCCGGAAGCACGCGCACGTCAAAAAGGGTGGATGCCCTGCACGTGTTCACATAGAGAGGTGAGTCTAAACGAAAAGAGATGAGCAGCTCTTCAGCACGTGATGAAGTTGGAAAGGGTGGTGGTGATGTGAGCAGTGGGGAGGAGGGAATCGAATCTCAGGGGCATCAGGTGTCACATATGCACCCCGCAACCAAAACTTCGCTGCTCTTGGCGTTTCCACCGAACACACCACCCACCACCACACGTGAAACTGACAAAACGCACCCTCCTCTAAGCCCCCACAACGGCAGCAACAGCAATGGCAACAACGACAAACTGCGTGTTAGAAAGGACCGGGTATTCGATGACGTCGTTACTTCTCTTTCTTCCTCTTCGAGCTGCTTTTCTTCCAGGGAGGGGCGTGAGGAGGTGGGGGACGAGAAGAGGGGTGAAAGGATTTTAGAGGCTGGCGAAGATGGACGCGTTGTTGCTGCCGATGGCAGCCTCGCGGTTGTCAGACCTCCCGTTGCTTGTGCGGAAGTAATTCTGCAAACCGCTGAAGACAAGGGTGCTGAGATGAGAGAGCTTTCGGCAGCCATGATGTCGCACATTACAAAGACGCCTTCCACCACCCATGTGGCGCTGCCAAAGACAGCGATGGCCCCAATTTTATTCAACACCCCCTCTGTTGCACCGGCATGCAATGCCGCAACTCCACTGCCCGTCAAGGACTACCATTCCGAAGGGAAACATGTGTCAAGAAAATATCTAGATGGAGGTCACTTCTCCAATTATTGCACCCAATGCGGTGCTGCTCAGCCTGGTAATGTTAACGGGGGTGCAACCAAAAGTTTTGATCAGCGTTTTGAAGAATTTTATGACTGGTGGCGAGGAGTAGACACCTACACGGCTGTGATGCTTGCTGCAACCTTCACAGCCTTTGCCTTGACAATCATCGCGTTGCCGCTGCCTCAGTTGGACATGATGAACGGTCCGTGCTACACCTACTGGGGATACAAGGGAGATTGCGATGCACACGTCTACGATAATCGTACAGAGTTCATCATATGCTCTCCGATCAGGACACGGCTTCACGCTGGCGCGGCATTCAGCTCCACGACCGTCGTTTGTCTTTTCTTTGCTCTATGCTGTGGCGCGCTGCTTTTACGCGAAAACGACAACAACAACAACGCAAGCCAACCGAAGATTCGCATAGCCATGCTCGTTTTCTTGTCCATTGCTTTCCTGCTGCAGATGGTCTCGTGGGCTCTGATTGTCGATATTTTCGTCTCACGGTATTGTGAAGACAAGTTGCTCTCGCGAAATACAGCGTATGGAGTCGCCTTCGGCATGAGCGTGACATCATGGCTTCTTCTTGTGGTTGGGGTGTTGGCGGGCGTTTTGGGCCATCTACGCTAGGCACGGAGACCCACCCCGTTTTCACACGCACCCTGGTGTGGGGTTGGAGTCGCAGTTCGCACATATATTTGGAAACAAACGATTGGAAACAAAATGAAAAGCAAAAGAAAAAATAAATACATGCATGCATGCAGGTGCATCTAACACACGGAAGCGGAAGTAGATTCCCCTTCCGTAAAACGACGTACATATGCGCATCTGCATGTGTACTCATTCATGTGTATATGTATGAGAGATGTTGCTTTCTACAAACAAGAAAAAAATTTTTTTTTGTTTGTTTTCTTCTTTTCTGCCTCCTTCTTTTTCTCTCTTTCCTCTGTATGACCGTCTGTATGGATGGGTGGGTGGGGGGCGGGCGCGCCTTCTCATGATGTCGCTCCTGCACGACAAATCAGGAGTGGGAGTGGGAGTGGGAGGGACAGACAGACAGAGGGAGGGCTGCTCCACCACCACCACCACCACCACCACCACCACTACTACTACTACCGCCCCACGTCCACCTTCACGCTCGTGGTGGTGTCCTGCACGCTATACATTGTGTTCCTTCTTCACTCTCCTGCTGTTTGCACATGGCAGCATGCAGGTGCCAAATCGAAGGTCAATAATAAAGCAAAGTGTGAAGAGATAAACTGAAACAATCTGAATGATGTCACAATTTCCCTATGCTGTGGTTGTGTGCGACCTGGACGGGACGTTGCTTGGGGCAGACAGCAGACCCAGCGCACGCACAAAACAAACCATTCAGCAGCTCTCGGCGATGGGCGTGCATATCGGGTTCGCGACGGGACGCCACCACTGCGATGCGTCCATTATTCTCAATAAATTTCAGCTGCCGCATCCGGGATTCCTCATTACATCAAATGGGTCCCGTGTGGATGTGATTGAAGGCACTGCCTCATCAAATGTGGTGGCGAAGGGGGAAGGCAACTTGGAGCTTGTATTTGAACACAGACTTGACACAGATATAGTCTGCGAACTTCTTCAGTTTTTGTCTGCGGATGAGCAAGAGGTTAATGTCAATCTATTTTTGTCTGACGAATGGAAAAGTGCTCTGGACTGGCCGGATCAACTTGAATACTTTAAGGAGAGTGGATTCCGCTACACATTGATGAATCCGCTTGAACTCGCTCATCAGTATCAGCTCTACCAGGAGAAGTTGAAGCAAGGGAATACGTCTGACGCGGGGCCACACACCACCGACTGTCAAAACCCACTTTCTGGGGTGGTAAATATGGCGTTTTCATCCGAAAATACTCAACGCCTCCGAGCGCTGGAAGAGCGCATTCTCGAAAGATACCAAGAGAGGGTAAAGGTGGCGTTTTCGTCTCTCTTTTGCCTTGATGTTTGTGGGAAAGGTGTCACGAAAGGCAGCGCGCTCGAGCAGCTGCTTCCGAGGCTGCAATCCCATGATGCACCTCTCTCCCTGAAGAACTGCATTGCTTTTGGTGATGGCATGAACGATGCGGATTTGTTGTCTGTCGTGGGGAAGGGCTGCATCATGGGTAACGCGCAGCCGCGCCTGAAGGAGGCACTGCCGCACTTGGAGGTTATTGCCAGCAATGTGGAGGATGGTGTGGCAAAGAAACTCTCCGATATATTTGGGCTGCCGGACTGATTCATGTTTTATCCCCTCGTTGTGAATCGCTGCACAGGGGAGATTCCTGTTGGTGTCGCAGTCGTCAAATCTCTGCAGTGGCGTGAGAGAATAAAAGAGAAGGAGAGATAGTCTCTTCGTGTGTATATATATATATATATATATATATATATGTATATGTATATATATATGTATGTATGTATGTATGTATATCTATTTACTGGGCTCCCCTTCTTTCTATTGTTTCGCACTTGCCGCGTGTGCTGGAGGTTTTGTGGGCCTCTTTCTCTTTCTCTGTTTCTGCAAGCGGCAGGGGAATACACGACCCAAAACCAACGCAAGTGCGCACTAGTGTGACTGATAATACCACACCACGAGGCGGATATAACAGACGGGGACTTCGGGCGTTGCACCACACTCGTGAGGGAAGGGGGTGGGAACAAACAAACAAACACAAAAAAAAGAAGGCTGCGTGGCAAGAGTGGAAAGATGTCGGGGAACAAATCACCACTTTCGAATTCGTCGAGACAGCTGCGAGTCTATCGGAAGCCTACCGGAGAGGAGGAGTGGGCCTACGCACACAACCCGTACGACGACTCCTCCAGGGCGGATGATGTCAATGTGCACAAGTTTCTCAACCCGTGCAGGCATTACGCCGAGGGTCGTTGCAACCGTGGCAGCACATGCCGCTTCTACCACGACACGCGCCACACCGTCATTGTCGCCTCGCATGGGACACCAAATCAACGTGCCATCACGTCACTGACGGGGGTGCCGCTGGCAGCCGCACCGGCAGGCGGTGGCAGCCACATCGTCTCGCCACTAACGGCGTGTTTGACTTCGCCAAATCGGTGGCTGTGTCGCATGCCGTCGGTCGCGACACACACATCCTCCGCAAACACAACCAGCACAACCACAGTCAACACCCCGACGGTTTCTGCGGACGCGCCGCCGCCGCACCTATCGGATAGCTTGATGGGCAGTTGCCGTTCGTTCCGTTGCGCACCACCACCGTCTCTCACTATTGTGGGCTCCCCATTTGTGGAATCGACGGTCGCGGACGATGCTGCAATGATGATGACGCCTACGCTCAATCCAGGCAACGATATGTGCCCAACAGCTACACACGGTGGCGACGTGACATGGTCTCCGTAGTCTAAAGTCAGACACATCCGTCGATGCCTTTCTCCCTGCCATCGTAGTCCCCATCAGACGAACATATGCACGCATGCATACAGATATATCTTTATATCTATCTATACACACACATATATATATATATATATATATATATATGTACGTCTGTGTTTGTGTTTCGTCCACGTGCATTTGTCTATTGTCACTTTGAGTGTTTCCCGTTGCTGGATTGTTGGCTGAGATCCGAAGTGCAAGAAAAGGAAATCGCGAGGAAACGGGGTGAATATTGGTGTCCTGGTGATTCACGGAAGGGTTGGCGGGGTTTGGAAATGAAAAGAATGGGGAAACGACAGTAAACAAGAGGGAAGGGGGAAAAGGCGCTGAAGAGAAATCGCAATCATTACTGATATCACGATAGTGATTTAACGGCGTACAACCCCCCCCCCCTCCCTCCCTCCCTCCCCCTTCTCTCTCTCTCTCAAAAAAGCAATCAAACAAAATACGAAGAAGAAGAAGAAAAAAAAGAAGAAAAAAGGGGGGGGGGGAACAAATTGAAGTCGGCGGGATGTGCGTTTCTGCATTTGTGCATTCGCGTCTAATGAACGATGGAGAAGAAGGCGGCGGAAAGACGCAGACGAATGACTGACACACACGACCATATATATATATATATATACATGCATACATACATACATACAGATGCGCGCACAATGCCTGCATTTGGATGCGCCCGGGAAGGCGGGAAGGCGGTAGACGAGAGGGAAACGTGCCCATTGAAAAGGTACCAGATGGGCGGCTCTCTTTTGTTTGTTTGTTGGTTTCTGTTTTCTCTATCTCTTTTCTTTGCTTTTTTTTTTTTTTTCGTTTCTTGTCATTGGTGGTGTGTCTCGTGTCTCGCCGTTTTTCTTTTTTTTTTCTTTTTGTTTTGTTCTTGTCGCTAATTGATGTGGTCTTCTTTATGTTTCATTGGGATTGTGTTACGTCCCATCCACTCGCCCTGACATGTTGTCTATCGAACTCGGCAGTACCCCCCCCCCCCCCCCCCCCCCTCTTTTGTTTCGTTGTTGACACCCCCACCACCACCACCACTCACTCCACCCCTTTCTTTCTTTCTTTCCGTCTGTCTGTCTGCCCCATTTTTTTTTTTTTTTTGTTCCGTGCGTGTGTGTGTGTGTGTGTGTGTGTGTTTCACCGTTCGTCGTTGCCGTTGTCGTATTCTTCTTTCCTACACACGTGCATATATATGTATATGTATGTATGTATGTATGTATATGTATGTATGTACGTGTGGTTTTTCGTCTCCGTCTCTCTCTCTTTCCCACCCATCCAAAGTCTTTCCTATGCATCATCATTTATAACTCGGTTGTTGTTGTTGTGGTTGCTTATTATTATTATTATTATTATTATTCTTGGACATCACCATCACTTTCTTTTACTGTTATTGTTTTTCTTGTTCTTGATGATGATGTTGTTGAGGGCTCGCGCTGCTGCACGCAACACCCTTTTTATTCTTCCACCTCTCTTCACCCCCACCCACCTCGCGCTACTCCCCGATGGATGTGTGTGTGCGTGTGTGCTCGATTGTGCCCCACACCCCCCCCCCCCCTCCCTTTTTTTTTTGTTTGTTTGTTTCGCACTGGCCCCACTCGTGACTTTTGCCGAGTTTTCCTCTGCCGCTTTTTGTTTTCTGGGTTTTGTACTCGACATGCATCTGCAGGAGGTGTGGGTGGGGCGGGCAGTACGTACCGGAATACGCGAACGACAGCAATCGCAGTGGTGGGGCGACATGTGCGGCGGCAGAACTGACGACGACGACGACGACGACGACGAGGAGGAGGAGGAGGAGGAGGAGGAGGGGCGAACGAAAACAAAAAAAAAAGACATGAAAGCAAACGAAGAAATATCGGAAATTTTCAAGAAATGAACCAAAGAGACCCCCTCCCCCATTAAAATGAAAAGAAAAAACAAAATGAAACTCACTCACTCACTCACTCACTGGCGCACGAGGAGGGAAACACGAGGAACGAAATAAACAAATAAACAAACAAACGCCCCACCTCAAAAACAAACAAACAAATAAAAAAGGGGGAAATATGAAAATAATACCAAAAATAAAAGCACCCTCGCTGTGCAACTGCCGCCGCCGCCCCTCCCCTCCCCTCCCCTCCTCCTCTTCATTCTTCCGTGGTGTTCCCACCCTTCTCTCCTGCGCATACAATTTTTACGGTGAGAGCGGTGATTCAGCGTGGGCGGCGGTTGCTGCTTTTTTTTTTTTGTTGTTGTTGTTGTTGTGTGTGCGTGTTGGGCAAGGCGGTGGAGGTGGTGGTGGTGGTGGAGGGGGATCATGTCAAGGGCCAACGAAACAGACACGAATGACTCCAATGGCACTAAGACGCGCATGTGCATCCCCGAGGCGATCAACAGCAGCCGCAGCAGAGAACGAAGGAAGAAACAAAAATAATGCTACCATCGTCATCATCATCAAAAAAAAAAAAAGAAAAAAATTGTCCAAAAAAGAAAAAAAATGAAGCCCTCGTCGTCAAGAGAGAACCTCCGCGAAAGACGCAAAACCACAAAAACAGCAACAATGACGACGACGATGATGACGATGACGATGAAAGAAGAAAAAGAAAAAAAGGGAAGAGGGGTGTGTGGGGTGGGGTGGGGGTGGTGGTGTTGTGACCGAAGGCACAGTGGAGGTGTGTTTCTGAGACACTATTGTGTTTTTGGCTTGATTTGATTTCATTATTGCTTTGTGTCTTCATCTACCAGTAGCACTAGTGCTACCACTACTACTATTACTACTACTTCCTCCTCATGAACTGCATCATTTCCTCCTCTTGTTTGTTTTCCATTCACTATTATTGTTATTGCTTTGCCTCTTTTTGTGTTCTCGGTTCTTCCCTGCCGTTTGCTTCAACACGTTATTCTCAGATGCGGAGCGGGATCCCCATCTTCATCTCCCGCTGTTCTTCTCTTCTTTTGTTTTATTTTGTGTGTGTGTTTTTTGTTTGTTTGTTTCGCTCTGCCGCTGCCACTGCCGCCATCATCATCATCATCATCATCATCATCATCACCTGAAGCTGAGGCAACACCAGTTGCTGCCGTTCTCTTTGTTTTGTTTTCTTGACGGTTGTCGCGGTTTCGCCCTGGGCCCAATTTGTGGCATTTTGCGTACCACGCACGCACGCGAATGCGAAAAAAAAAAAAAAAAACCTCTGGGCGCGACAAACGGCAGCGGCGGCGGTGGGAGAATTTAAAAAAAAAAACCAAAAAAAAAAAAAAAAAAACGACACAAAATTCAGCGGCACGAAAATATGCTCCGCTTCACAAAAACAAACACCACGCCACACAACACAAAAAAAGAAAATGTTTTTTTTTGTTGTTTTTTGTTCTTTCGTTGGGGGCGGGCGGGCGGGGGGTTTTCTCTTTTGTTTTGTTTTACTTCTGGATTTTATTTTGTTTTTGTTTCTGTGCATCCTCCATTCTTTTTTGTTGTTGTTGTTGTTTCTTCCTCTCATGTTTTGTGTGTTTTGCGGTGGCCTTGGGACGAGAGGACGGGGTTTGCTCCGGTTTGTCTTTGGTCGCTCATATTTCTTCCCACCGCTTTGTTTAATTATCACTCTTTGCCCGAGTTCCCACCACCCCCACCCCCTTCTCCCCTCCCCTCCGCGCACACACACACACACACACGCAAATAACACCTTCTCTTCGTTGCCACTTTGATGTCTTGTTTTTGTTTTTGATCTCACTTCGCTTGCATCTCTTCTCATCCCTCTCGTACTGTTTCTTTCTCTCTCTTTCTCTCTCTCTCGCTGTCTGTCTGTCTGTGTGTGTGTGTGTTCACCCTGTTGGGTATATCTATTGGCACGGCCGCGATGTGTTCATGTGTGGCATGTGCGTGTTGGTGAGAAATTTTTTTTTTCTTTTCCGTGTGTGCGTGCGCTTTTATTTTATTTTTATTTTGTGTTTGTGTGTCAACTGCATCGTCTTTTGGAGATGATGGAATGTCAAATGGGAGAACGCACTGGTGGCTGTGCGTGTGTGGCGTGGGACGCTGCTAGCTTCGACAGCTGGACGAAAGGAGGAGCGAGAAAAAGGAAAAAATTGAGTGTCTGTTATAATGGATCAAATTGCCCACCTTATGAATAAAAATATTTGTTTATTTATTCACCAAACTCTCTGGGAGGACGGGATGTGCATGCAGGTGGTGCGTACAATGGTGGGCTGGCTGATAAGCGGATGAGACTAGGGAGAAGCCTGCAGCTGATCCCCCCACGCACACACACACACTCTCTCTCTCTCGCTGTGTGTGTGTGTGTGGGATCAGTGGATGGACCACCATAGGGCAAAAGGCGAGCCGCAGCGTAATGAAAAGCCGAGAGAAGTTGCCACAAGTGGAAGAGCTGAGGGCATGTGGATGCACGGCAAAGAGGCTGCGCTGGAGGGGGAGGGAGGGGTGGTGTCTGGTCCCAAGGGCAGCCTAAATCTCAAAAGCACTTGTCTGTTCGCACTACGAACACATATGTTTACAAAATACGCGCATGAAACAAACACAAACCAAAACAAAAAAAAAAGGTGGTGGTGTTGAGGGGGCATGAGGGGGAGGGAGGGATGATGCCAAGCGGAGGCACACACACAAATATATATATATATATATATATATATAAACAACAACAGCAACTTTGTTTTACTCTCCACACTTCATTGCACACCGCTGCAGTAATGCACCCCATTGGAAGGGATGAGGCAAAGAAGCAGCAGCAGCAACAATGCAGCGACGAATAAACGAGAGAAGGAAGATGATGAAAAGGCCTTGGCGCGCCACACTATTACTTCTCCGACGCCTTGTGTCTTGTTTCTTTTTTTTTTTTGTTTGTTTTTCTTCTTTCTTTTATGCTGTGTGCTTCTGTGCAGGAGGTGGGCCTTACTGTTGTTGTCATTTGCCTCTTGCTGTTCCTGTTGGTTTGTCTGCCTTTCCTCGGGAATGCGGTGGTGGTGGGGGGGGGGGGGGGGGGGTACTTATTTTTTTTATTTTTTTATTTTTGTTGTTGTTGTTGTTTTTTTATAGGCAGTGGCGGTAGTAGTGGGGGTTGGTGAGTTGTCTGCTCTTTTGTTTTTATGGTTTCATTTTTTTTTTTTTTTTTTTTTTTGGGGGGGGGGGGGGGTGGGGTGGGGGTTCTTCTTCTTTTGTGTGTGTGTGTTTTCACACACGCAAAGAAAAAACAAAAACACAAACAAAATCGCGCATGTCTAAATGGGGGCATCATTCAGTGCATATGTGGTCGCGCGGGGGTAACGCGCTGGTCTCTTCTTTGTGCCTGTCTGTCTGTCGGTCCATATTTATACATTTATTTAGTTTTTCATTTACATTTGTGTATATATATATATATATATCTACACCTCGCTCCATCCATCCTGTGTCTCTGCAGTCTGTGCAGCGAGTGTGTGTGTGTTTGTTTGTGGGAAAACAAATCAAAGCAATCCATCAAACTATAATCCCCACCCACCTCCCAGTTTTAACAATCACACACGCGTCCAATTCGCCCCCACCCCCCACCCACCCTTTTTTGTTGTTGTTGTTGTCGTTGTTCTTTTCTTCTTTCCTCTCGTTTTTCCTTTTTTTTTTTTTTGCTTGTGTGTGGTTCTTGTGGTTGTTTGATGTCGCCGCCGCCGCCACTAATGGAGGCACGCAAGGAGTTACACATGCATGCTCAGGGAGGGGGGGATCCGGACAGCGATGATGGCAGCGACGGTGAAGCAACCAAAGACCAAACGAATATATTGCATGATACATCTTTGGGTGACGTGGCGTGCTATGATTTAATTGGTGATGTCATCGAGGCTGAAGGAGATAATGTGCACACGGAGCGTAGGACTGATGTGGCCACATCTAACCATCTCCTGAATGCGGCAGTGCTGCCAGATTTTCAACTTCATTTTGATGACACAAAGGCGGGGCTGGAGAAAGCCGACAAGAAGCGGACAGAGGCTGTCATCGAGGAGGCATCCAAAGGGTCGGCATTTTATATTAACGAGCGCCGTAAAGCAGAATCCAGGCAAGAGCATGTGCTGCTGCTACGGCAACGATGTGCATATTTTGCACAGTGCCTCAAAGGAGAAGAAAACCCTGCAAGGAGACAATGGGAGGCTAAGGTGTCTCAAATGGAGCGGGAATTGGAAGCGATGCGCGAGTTTGGGAACTTTGTGCACGTGGACATGGACATGTTCTATGCTGCCGTTGAGATGAAGAAGAACCCGTCACTCGCGAGCGTTCCGCTGGGCGTGGGGAGTGCGTCGATGCTGTCGACGACAAACTACATCGCGCGGCGCTACGGTGTGAGGTCCGGGATGCCGGGCTTCATCGGCAAGAAGTTGTGCCCGACGCTCGTCATTGTGCCGACGGACTTTGACGCGTACCGCGCGGTGGCGGCGGTGGCGCGCCGCATTGCCGCCGAATACGACCCGAATTTCACCAGCGTGGGACTCGACGAACTGACGATGGAGGTGACCGCATACCTGCAGCAGCAGCAGCAGCAGCAGCAGCGGGAGAAGGCTGGGGAGTGCCATCCCGGCATGACGGCGGCAGATGTCGCGGCGGAGTTCCGCGCGCGCGTCTTTGCGGAGACGCAGCTGACGGCGAGCGCCGGCATTGCGCCCACGGCAACGCTTGCGAAGATCGCGAGCAACTACAAGAAGCCGAATGGCCAGCACGAGCTCCGCCTGCGGACACGTGAAGACGTGATTGCGTTTGTCAGAGATCTCCCAGTACGCACAGTTCCCGGTATTGGCCGATCGACCGAGGCTATTCTGCACGGCTTGGGTATTAGCTCTCTTGGGAATATTTATGATCGCCGTGTGGAGCTCTGCTATGTTTTCACGGAGAAGACGTTTGGCTTCCTTTTTGGTGCCTCCATTGGAGTGATGCGGTGGTTCGATGCCAGCGCCGGCAGCAGCAGCAGCAGCAGCAATAATAATAACGGTATCGGCGCCTGCGGGACGGACGAAGCGGGACGAAAGTCGGTTGGTAGGGAAATTACCTTCACACAACTGCATAGCCGTTCAGAGTTGCAAGAAATCGCCCACTCAAACCTCCAGGCTGTGCATAAACGTCTTGTGGCGAAGGGAATGGTCTGCCGGCAGGTTGTGCTGAAGATCAAACGAAGGACCTTCCGGGTACAGCAGTTCTCAAAGAACCTGCCGCAGCATCTGGACGATATGGAAACCCTCAACCGCGCTCTTGACGAGCTGTTGCTGCCCCTTTTGGATCAGTACGCCTTGATCCGCCTTCTGGGAATTCGCTTGACTGGTCTTATGACGAAGAGGGAATGTGAAGCGCAACAGCGGCAGCAACGATGTGGCCTCCAGCGCCAACTCTCGCAGTACTGCATCCAAAATCGGTCGCGGAAGGACGCAATCGTGCATGCATCCAAACGTGAGAGGGAGTGTGAGAAAACTGAAGAGAATATCATGTTTATTGAGCTCCTCTCTTCTTCTTCTTCTTCTGAGGATGATGATGATGATGATGATGATGTGGTGTGTGTGGAACCACCGGTGACGTCGGGTCAACGTTTGGAAAAAGTCAATGTGGTTGATTGAAGCGACAATTGCTCGTACGATCCGTTACCTCCCGCCGTTGTGTTTTTCGAGCGTGTTATTCCTCCCCTTCAGCCGCCTCTTGTGACATGTGGACTCCCCACCGTGGACGTGTGTAGCATTGTTTCAGAGCACCGTACAAACCGTCTCTGGACTTGCGTTATGTGCAGTGTGTCTTGTATATATGTATCTCCTGTCTTTTTGTTACTTGTTTTTTTTTTGTTCCTTTTTTTTTTTGCCTCTCGCCTCTGCAAGAGACATATTTATGCCTTTGTTCATTTTGTCGTCTTGTCCCCCCTTTTTCGTCATTTGATGTTGGACTCACTAACAACAACAACAACAACAAGAAAGAAAAAAAGAACAAAGATGAGGTACTCGTGCGTTCACAGTTCTCCGTGTTTGGTGGACAATAGTGCAGCAAAGACGAAGACGCAGAGAGCGTCGTGCGGCGCAGTGATTGCTGCGCTTGAGCGGGATAATGCGACACTAAGGAGCGACCTTGAGCAGTGTCTTGACATTCTTCGGGATGCACGGATGTACACGGAGGAAGTGGAAAGGGTGCTGGTTGCGTTGCCTGCGTTTGTCGCGCATGTCAAAGACCATCTGCAGCGGCTGATGCTTCTTCAGCATGGTGTTTTTCTTGAAAGCGCGACAGTTCAGTTTCGCTTGTGGCACAAGGACCGCGAGGATCTTCTTGATGCGTTTGATGCCGAGGCGCAACATGTGTATGAAGCACACCAGTCGAGGGTGGACCATCTTATCGAGCAACAAGAGGGAGAATTAGAGGACGTGCATGCTGAGTGGCGCCTCACATTGGATTCGATGAAGCTGGAAACATCTGAGTTGAAGCGGCAACTTGAGTCGTACGAGCATGCGGAACAAGAGGAGCGTGAGGAAAAACATTTTCTCTTAAAGAGAGCAGCCGAGGTGATAGAGCGGCGACAACGCGTCGTCGGTCGTAATGTGGGAACTCAGGTGATTCGGGCCGTCTCCGTGGCGGCATCCCAGACAGCAGATGTTTATTTTCGCTCTGTAGCTGTTCAGACGATGGGGAGACCGACAGCGGCGAAGCAGCGGCTAACGAACGCAGCTCCCCCCTCTTCTTCGTCATCGAGAAGGCAAATGACGGTTGACGATGGGGGACAACAAGAAGAAAAAGAAGAGGCAGCAGCAGCACAGCAGCCACAGTTGGTGCAACAACAAAACGAGGAAATGGACCCGGAGCCCGAGACAAATGCGCCATCGGCACACTCGGCACACTCGGCACACTCGGCACCGGCGGCGGCAGGAGTGGCGGCCCCAACAAAGTCCAGTGAAGAATTGGTGGCGGAAGAGACGACGTGTGCCGTGCAATGTGAAGGCGTGACCAACGACGAAAGACAAGAGGAAGAGCAACATGACTCGGTGGAACTCACCCGTCTCTCTCTTGAGATGCGGCGCATTGAGTTGGAGTGTGCTCTGGAGAGGGAAGCGGCGGCGACGGCTCGTTTGGAGTGCACTGTACTGACGGACAAACTGCATGACTCCTCTCGCGAGATTCTTTTTCTCCGAGGCGCACTAGACCGAATTGAGTCGAGACTCTTTTTACCCACGGCACGCGTGACGACGGCGGTAGCACGTGAGGACATTACAATGCTGGAGCACCTCGCTCTGGATGGGGGCGATGGTCTGAACCAAACCCCGCAGGCAGACTCGGATGGCACTCCGCTCAATAAACACGCGTTGCCGTGTGATGTGGACGGGGTGAATGCGGCATCGGCGTACTTCACGCAGCTGCAGAAGGAACTTGTGACCGCAGTCCATCAGGTAGCACGCCGTGCAGTGGAAAAAGAATGGCGTGCAACACTCCTCCTCATGGGAGATGTTCCGCGTGGACCCCAAAAGATGTCATCATCACTGGACATGGAACGACACGCAAGTAGTAGTGGTAGTAGCAGCTGCGTGGGCGGACCGCCTACTCTACACGATTGGATTACCGCTGCGCGGAGTGCACAGCACTGGTCCCGTGCCTTCAAGACGCTGCACAACAATTTGAGGTCGTTGATGGATTCCGCTCAAGAGAAGGGCGTCCTTTTGGAGAGTCGGGGCTGGGAGCAGCGAATCACGACAAAAGTATGGACCGATCACGTGGCAGCGTTGGCCCGGGCGGCAGGCGCAGCAGAAGGGTTGCCACTCTGCCGTCCTGCAGCCTCTTCCAGTGCCACTGGCGCGGACATCGTTCAGCACGGGTTGCCATCCGGCAGGCATTTGAAACGCACTGCCGATGGCAAGAAGCACCATAAGTTCCGATCTCCATATGCACCGCTGAGGAGATTTGGGAGCTAGGGGTGTGGAGCATTAGCGTATCTTACTTACCTCCTCTGTCTCTTATGGCATGCTCACCTGCATGCTATTCATTTGTCATGTTTGTGTGAGGCGACCGAATGTTCTTCTGTCTTGCTTTTGGCCGGCTCACCAGCTCTTTTTCGTTTCCGTCTGGTCTTTACTCCTGTTTTCCAGTGGCGCAAGGGAGGGGAGGAGGGTGGTGGGGGGAAACGAGGAGGAGGAGGAGGAGACTCGTCAGTTTCACTTCGCAATCCTCCTGCTGCCAATATTCCCGGGGTTTTATAAAACCAAGTGGAGAGTACGAGGCATCAAAATTTCACAGCAAAAATAACAACGACGACGACAAAAAAAAAAGAAAGAGAGAGAGGCTGCGCGACTTCACAGAATAGAATTTCTGCGCGATGTGGAGTTCTTTAATACGTTTTGCCGCTGCCGCATCATTTCAACGGCACGGCCCGAGGCGACGGACGCGGGGAAACAAGACAGCGAGCAAGGTTCAACTGGACACTACTAAGCCTGGGCTTTCCAGTGTTAACAAGTCTCATGTGAATGCGGTGATTGCAGAATGCGGCAAAGGGTCGGCATTTTATATTAACGAGCGCCGTAAAGAAATGGAAAGACATGCGCGCAACGCGGCGCTCTTGGCAAAGGCTGACGAGTTCCGCCGCTTGTCAAAAGATGCAAAGAAATCATTGAAAAAAATAGTTTCAACGCATGAAGCGGAATTGGAAGCGATGCGCGAGTTTGGGAACTTTGTGCACGTGGACATGGACATGTTCTATGCTGCCGTTGAGATGAAGAAGAACCCGTCACTCGCGAGCGTTCCGCTGGGCGTGGGGAGTGCGTCGATGCTGTCGACGACAAACTACATCGCGCGGCGCTACGGTGTGAGGTCCGGGATGCCGGGCTTCATCGGCAAGAAGTTGTGCCCGACGCTCGTCATTGTGCCGACGGACTTTGACGCGTACCGCGCGGTGGCGGCGGTGGCGCGCCGCATTGCCGCCGAATACGACCCGAATTTCACCAGCGTGGGACTCGACGAACTGACGATGGAGGTGACCGCATACCTGCAGCAGCAGCAGCAGCAGCAGCAGCGGGAGAAGGCTGGGGAGTGCCATCCCGGCATGACGGCGGCAGATGTCGCGGCGGAGTTCCGCGCGCGCGTCTTTGCGGAGACGCAGCTGACGGCGAGCGCCGGCATTGCGCCCACGGCAACGCTTGCGAAGATCGCGAGCAACTACAAGAAGCCGAATGGCCAGCACGAGCTCCGCCTGCGGACACGTGAAGACGTGATTGCGTTTGTCAGAGATCTCCCAGTACGCACAGTTCCCGGTATTGGGCCCGTGCAGGAGTCCGCTTTGGAGTCATTGCGCATCTACACTTGTGGCGACCTGCTTCAGCAGAAGGACAAGGTGTGCTTTTTATTTCCCGTGAAAACGTTTGTGTTTTATCTTTCCGCAGGTCTGGGTGTGACGGTGCGCAGTGCAGACCGCTTGCGTGCTGATGAGGCTCAAAAGACGATTGGGCATGAGGTCAGCTTTAGGCGTCGCCTAAAATCCGATCTGGAGTTGCAGAATCTTCTACTGAAGGTCCTCGTATTTGTTCACGACATGTTATTGCGTAGGCGCGCCGCTGCAAAGTGCGTCACACTGCGCATCAAGTGGCGCTCTTTTGAGGTTCACCAGTACAGCGTGACGCTGGATGCAATTACCAATGATTTCAGTGTATTGTGGGGAGAAACGCAGAAGCTCCTGCAGCCGCACCTTTCATCTTTTGACGAACTTCGTCTCGTTGGGGTCCGCTTGGGAAAACTGAAGATCGTGTCGCCACGGCGCCTCCTGTCGCAGAAGGGCGTGTTAGACTCCGCTGCACACGTTGCTTCCCGGGGCCCAGGCGTTGAGTGGCATGCGGGGCCAACGAAACGTACGGCCGCCACATCGGCGTCAGCGTCAGTAAAGCGAAAAGAAGGACGGATCCCCAATTAATGGAAGGCACAACTGCTCATCTTTGTACGCATCTGATATGTTTTTTCTTTCTTTTGTTTCTGTGTGTGTGCGCGCTGTCGCACTAAAGCGACTAGATTCTTTTTTTTTCTCTTTTGTTTTTGCTTTTGCTTTTCGTCGTCATTTTCTGCTTCTGCTTGTTGTTTTTTGTGCAGCCTCTGTGGTTCCGCCCGTATGTACGTGAGTGTGTAATAATATGGACTCTGTGTGTCATGCGTCTCTGCAGGATCCCCCCCCCTTTTTTTTTTTACCTGGTCTCTCTCTCTCTCTCTCTCTCCCCTTCCGTGTCTCCTCCACTGCACTGCACTGTGTATTCGCCGTTGTTCGCTTTTATTTTTCCTTTTTTTCTTTTTGTCCCCTGGTCTCCTCCACACGCACACACTCGTTCATATATATATATATATATGTGTGTATATGTGTGTACTTTCACCGAGAGCACGGCCTCCGTCGCTGCGTGTCTGTCCGTCTCTGCTTTTACCTCCTGTAGGCGGGAGAAGTGTTGCGACGCGTGGGTGCAGGGACACATTAGGACGCGCCCGCACATAAACTTTAGTCACCGTTGCTGCGTGCATTTCTATTGCTTTCTCCATTTATTGTTGCTGCTACTGCTGTTGCTGTTGTGGTGGTGGTGGTGGAGTGCTTGTCGTTGTTGCATCTGCGAGTGCCATGCTTTTTATGTTCTGTACTCGATTACTCCCAACTGCTTCCGCACTCTTGGGCCGAAGCCGACAGTTCGGCTCGCCGTACCGGGCACTTCAGTTCTCTTTTCCCACAAACGCCAGACATTTCGCCTCCGGACATTCAGTCGGTCCTCAGCGTCGTCGTCGGCATTCCTCTAACGGCGCCGACGGATTGCAGAGGGACGCTGCGTGCATGCGCATGGCAGAGGCTGACGCGAATAATAATAATAATAATAATAACAGTAACGACAACAACGATGACATGGAAGGCATCGACATAGATATGCAACTCGATCCTGTGGACGTGAAGAAGCTGGCACTGCCGCTGCACACTATGGCAATTATTCCACCTGATGTTGTCGCGAACGTCAAGGCGAAGGATAAAACAATTGTGTTTTCGCCGCAACGGAAGCAGTTGGATGTGAACCGTCGCATCTCGCGGATGAAGTACCGGTACAGCATCCAGCCACTGGGGAGGGTGCTGCATTTTCGCTTCTTTGCACTCAATGAGAACGCACAAAGTGGTGGCACCGTGAGAGATGTGACGCTGGAGAAATTTCACCAGATCAAGGAGGTGCTGCGAACGTACACAAGGTTTCTCGTGACGGATGAGCTCTGGCCGCTAGAGGTGTCAGCAGACTTTAAGTCATTCCTTGAAGAAAATCGGCGACACGAAGAAGGACAGGAACAGAAAGGGCAGATTCCCCTCGTTATGTCAGAGGTGGATGTAGCAGTCATGGTGAGCCGCATTTTGGCAAAGGAACTTCGCGTTGGGGCGTGGTGTGGCATTTCCTGCACCCCCATACTTGCCAAAATGGCATGTGATGCTGGTCGGCGAGAGCATCAACTGCGGGACGAGAATATTCTCAGTGGTGGAATTATAAGCATCAAACACTATGACATTCAAAGCCATGAAGCGTTGAGGGAATTTGTCGCTGACATGTCACTAAGTGACATCCCAATCATGGGGACCGCGCAGGTGCAGCTTCTCAAGGACATATACGGCATCACTAAATGCGGCGAGATTATCCAGAAGGAACAGCGGCTGGGGTTCAGCCTCTCTCCATCAACGATGGATTTCTTTCTTTCTATTGCTCATGGCACAATGCGGCTGCGCGGGGAGGTCGGCACAACACTTTTGCGTAAAGCCTCACGCTGCAAGACAACACACCTTCGCCGGGAGTCACAATTTGGTCGAGTTGTCTCGGATGATCAGTTCATCGCGACCGTCATGGCAGTGTTTGACAATGTTTACAGTGACCTTATCGCGTACGACCTTATCACCGGCCGTGTATCGCTGCAAACGAGGCGAACATTCCCACGTGTCAGTTGGGTTACCGAAGAGTGTGAGGATCTACACCAACGCACTAGCAACCGCGACATAATTCGAGAGGCAGTGATGCGAATTGCCAGGCGCTTTGCCCCGCGACGCACGCGGGAGAAGCTCGATGTTTACATCATCTCGGTCTTCTTGAGCGATATACGCACTTGGGCGGAAGAAAATGGGGAGAGTAGCTGTGAAACTAGTGACAATATAGGCAATGTGGGCGGCATGTACGCCACGAGGGACCGGGCTGCGAGAGGCAGCAGCCGAAAAGTTGCCTCCCGATTGACACCAGCGGAGAAAACGAAAAGGGTGAGGACTCGGATTTCACCGGCGCAAAAGAACAACAAAAAGAGAATTGACCCAAGTGCTCCGCGAGGCATTGTAGTTGTGATGTAGATTTGTATGCTTCTTGCAGCATGTTTCTTCCCCGGAGTGCGATGGCCGCACTGCATGCACACACTGGTGTAGCTGCCGCATCTTTGCCTGATTTGCAGCGAGTTCCGGAGAGCGACGAAGAGGAGCGAAATGAAGAGGTGTGGTGGCGGGTAGAGGTGAGAAGCCCTCTCACCTGATGGGGGGTCTCACTCCTGCCTTCCTGTCTTTTTGTTCGGATCTTCTTTTCTTTGAAGTCCTTCTTTTGTTCTTGTCTTCTTCTGTTCCCCCCCCCCTTTTTTTTTTTTTGCCTTTGCACGGCGCTTCGGCGTTGTGGTTGCCGGTCCCGCTGCCTGGAGGAGTATTGCCCAAGCGCGCGAATGGATGTGGCGATTGGCCTACGCTCTTCACGGTTTTTCTTCCGCGGATACTCTTCAGGCCCCAACCACCATAGCGACGTCCTCAACGCGTCTGAACTGCAGCCACGCATCTCTCATTCTTGAACACGATGAAAGCGGCAGCCAAAGTCGTGACGCCTGTCTACTCTCCGCATCCACCCTGCCGGATGGGAAAATTATCTCGCTGCACATTGACGGGGGGCGAGCAGAATTACGCGAGGCGCACCCGCTTGCTGCAATCTCCTCTCCGACCCGCACGAATGGAGAGACGGTGCAGCTGCGTGTCGTCGCCAAATACCCTTCCGCGGATGCACAACATGGCGATGTGATTGATATAGACTCGGGGGAGGGCGTGCAGCTGCTCCCTTTACAGACGACTCCATGGCGCCAAGTTGACTCCACGCAGGTGATCTCGGAGAATGCTGATGGCGAGCCATTGCAACGATTGCGGCACTACGGAGAGTTTGAGCCTGTAGTGTCGCTCCTAGCGCTGGATGCCGTGTATCAACTCCACTTGGAACCACTGGAAAAGACAAGCTCGTTCAACTTTGATCGCACCGCGGTCAACGCAACGGCGTTAGACTGCTGGGGTCCGCATGCCATTCTGGTGGGTTTCTCCTCGGGTGAAGTGTGTGTGGTTGACTGGCGCGATCCGAGCGGAGGTCCACTGATGCGAACGACTGCGGCAGAGCCATCCTTGGGCTATCCACCCATGCGCTATCCACCCATGCGGGGGAGGCGCCGTGTTGGAAGTGGTCCGTCGCATGCGGGTGTCATGTCGTGTTGCGCCTTGGAGGATAATTTTCGTGTTGTTTGTGGCCTGGCGGATCACCGCGGCACCGTTGCAGTGATGGACCTTCGCAAGGCTATCACGAGATCTCCAGAGATGAGGAAAAGGGGCCGCACATCGTCAGCGGAGGAGGCACTGCAGGCTGCCGTCGCCAGCAGCTACTCTACTCCCACCCTTTATCCTGCATGTGACATGAGGCACTGCCGCTCAGACTTTGGCACGATTGGGATGGTGGATACAGGCGGAACAGGTGTTCTGACAACCATCAATGTGTTGGAGTCGGGGCTGCACAATCAGCGGCGGACCCGATCTGCTGCATGCTGGGGGACGCCTCTGAATTCCCCCACTGCAGTCACTCACGCATCTCAGAGTGGCAGCAGCAGTAGCAGCAGCAGCAGCAAAACGGTCATGCATACGCGCGCTCTACGGTGTGATGTGTCGCAGGGTGGCAGCTTCCTGGTGACCACAGGGGCGTCACCCTGCTCCGCGGCATTGACTGCGCGCAATGGTGGAGGGTCAGCGGACCTCGAGTTCAGCCTGGTGATGCATCAGAACCCCTGCGGCGGGAGGTTCACATCCGTCTCCTCCATGGGATCGATCATTTGTGCCGAGACAGACCGAGGCCATGCACTTTGTGTTGCACTTGCACAGTGACCTCTTGGGCAGGTGCACCAATTGAACCCTGCGAAGAGCGACATTGTCTCATCGCACAGAGGCATCGCTCCATTCATTATGCCTGCACCGTCGCGAAGCATCACCTCCATCTTGTTTTTTCTTTGTGCTGCGGATTGCCACCAACGCTCCCGGCCTACAAATAAGTGCGGTGCATTTTCTTTCTGTCCTGTGTGTGATGGGTCGTTCGAGAGAACGATGAAACAAACACGTGAGCTGTTCACGACGTAGAGGCCCTGGCGGCTGGGCTCACTCCAAATCGCCCTGCACCTCAGCACCTGCTCGTTTGCCAACTGGTTTCTTCTTTCTTCTCGTAGTTTGCTACAACACAACAACAGGATTATATACGCATAAAGAGCCATGCACGGGCCACGCTGCACTGCGCCGTCACCGCCACCGCCGCTGCCGCTGCTCGTTCTGATGCTTCTGTGCGGCGCCAGCGTGTGCCTCTCCGCCGCCGCCGCCCAAGCAAGCA
>JASANX010000933.1:0-50760 GCA_030849745.1 Trypanosoma scelopori | reverse complement strand
GGGTTGTCATCTTCTCCCGTAAGAGATGTTGGAGGCGATGGTGGCGGGGTTGATTTATTGTAATGTACTTCTGGAAGACGGATGTCATCATTAGGCAAGAACGAGAAATGCTAAATCTGCTTCCGTCGGATGCCTTGTTGTGTTTCGGTTTCAGCCCGTTTGGGTTTGGGTCAATGTCTCATCTCCCGCCGACTCCCACTCCCATAGTGTTGACTTCCTTCTGGAGAAATCACTAGACATTCTCAGAAATGGGAACACACCTTTGGCTGAGCCCACTGCGAACGAGCATCAGACACCGCATCCTGCACAGCTGCACCAGCTACTACGTCCTGGCCGCTGACTCGTGGGTGATCGTATTTTTCCTTCCCCGCACCCCCTATTAAAACTGGGCCTTCATTTGCTTCAGAATGAAGAAGAAGCCCCCTTGAAAAATGGGCTAGACAATGTGCTCATCAACGGCCTTTACCAGCTTGAAGGCATCATCGTCCGGCTGCGCAGCGGGGTTCGATTAGGATCCATCGCTCTGTTATCACTCTTTCTGTTTTTTTTTTTTTGTCTTTATGTGTGTATGTGTTTTAGATACCTGGCTTGCACAATTCTCTGAACTCACCACCTTCTGTTGAACCTGCCTTGCTGAGCCTCTTTCCAAGACCATGCACCTCCACGTGGTCTGGAATCTCAATCGCTTCAAGATCCGGTAGTTCGGTAAAGCGTCGAGACTGCGCTGCACTTCTTTCCGATCTACTGAAAGACCTTCGCCTGCTCGCGGTGTTGGAGAGGGAGGATAAAAACGCTGATTGATCACTCATCCTGCGTTTCCAGAGGGGTTGATGGCATTCCGAAAGGCGGCGCTGCGCATGGCTCAATGCAGCATTCGATACTCGAGAGAGCAGCCTTTTTTCGTTCTCCGGGTCGCTAATCTCGGATGCCATTTCATCTGGAATGTACGAGAAATCGATCTCGCGTGATCTATGCAGCCCGCTTGTACGCATAGCCCTCTTCTTCGAACCGCTCCGAGGTTTCTTGCCAGATTTGTCTGCTCTAATCTTTTTGTCAACCTCCGTGTGGGCGGAAGGCTGCCCCTCAAGATCCTCTATGTTCCACAGCATGCTCCTTTCCCCCTCTCTCAATGACACACCAGAATCCCTTCTGCAAGCACGAGAGGACCGCAATGCAATGTCATCCTCCATGATGTCATTGGATGCTACAGATTGCACTTCTACAAAGGAAATGCTTCTCTGACAGCTTTTCTTCGCTCGGTGCCGCCCATTTCCTAGGCGATGGGCATCGTGTGTGCGAGGAGCAACATTGTACTCTTCAGCGATAATTTGCTCAAATCCCTCGGAGGTCAAGATAGCGCTCAGCTGCATGTGTTGACTTGATCTGCGCGCTTTTTTTGATCGTAGGACTTTATGGTTCACCTTTCCTTCCTCATTAACCCCCTTTTTATTGGCGTCTTCCTGTGGCACTTCTACATTCGCGTATTCCTCCTCCACGATCTCACCGGGCACCTCATCCTCCACTCGGTCTATTGTGAGCGACAAGTGGCTTGCCTCTTTGCGGTGCCTTCGGTGTCTTCGAGACGCGTCTTCCGCAAAAACAGACTCCTTTGGAAGAGGATCAACAAGGCTTTGAGAAGTCAACATGCCATCCCGCTTCTTTTTCTTTCCAACACGTGAGGAACACATGAACGACTCCCTAACGGGAACTGCATCAGATGCTGCGACTAGCAGCGCACTGGAATTCAGATGCTTCCCAACAGTCAAGGCGCTCACGCGTCCCTCCCCGTCATTGGCCTTTAGCACACGAGGATTAACATCCCGTATACTTTGGTCGCCCCTAGCAGTGGCGCAGTCTTCGGGGAGGCCTCTGAGTGCTAACGACTCCCCATATTCTCTTTTCACCGCCGCAGCTGACGTCCCTTGTCTCTCAGACGTGTATCTCATTTTTTCCATCACAACAGGGGGAAGCATCTCAATGGCTTCACGAACTTTCATATCGATGTTCGCTGAAGGCTTCAGGATATCACCCTTTGCCTTCTTCAATATGGCTTCCTTCACCTCAATAAATGACACCACATCTCTTAAGGCGAGAAGCTCCTTTTCAAACCGCGGGTCATCCCAGTCCAATTGATCAAAGTCGCTAGCGGCAACGTGCTCCTCGGGGTTTCTCAAACGTGTTATTAACCCATTGATAAGAGCTGCATTTAGAGGTAACTCTACACTCTCCTCAACCTCAACCATCGATTGCAATTCGACAGCCTCCAACTCACCTTTCGTGGGGGGACATTGTGTGGAGTGTCTCCGGCTGCTCTGAACTCCAACAGCAAGGGGTGCTTCCAAGAGGCTCAGTTCATCTTCACTATCCTCACATTCATCCGTGTGGTAATAAGTCTCACGCTGTTTGCACGGTATCGCCGGACGATTCCCCGCGATGACGAAAAACCCAAGTGGTTCATACTCCCCACTATTCTCAAGCGATGACTCAGACTCAGTTTCCTCTTCCCCTTCCACAATTGTATATTCATCCTGCACGACACTTCCAATGCTTCGACCAACCCTGTGGGGAACCAGAGTTGCTGGGAGGGGCGAAATTTCATCTGTGTCCGATGAGGATGATTCCATCCCATCACTCGAAAGTGATCCCATATCGCCCTTTGGAGGTTGCCATCCACGATTGACAGTGGTGTACACGGTCTGTTTGATGGGCAATTGGGGAAGAACTATTGGTCGACGACTACCTCCGCCATTCGCATAGAGGCTATTAGAAGAATGAGTGCCCTTCAGAGAAGCACAATTCCTGGTTAACATTATACTAACTTTGGTGTTCATGTGGTAGAGGGGAGGGAAAAGGAACAACAACAACAAGCAAAAAAAAAAGAGGATTGAATGGATAGACGTAGGCACAAACACCGAGACACAGACCAACAGAAACGCCATCTAGAGACACGGTTGAAAACTAGCATTGAAAGACTGGCGGAAGAACTAAACCGGGCCGTAATCCTGCGAAAGGGCAACCCCAGTTATATATACATTATAGACCAATCAAAGTGGGGAAAAGAGCGCCACAAAGCCAAGAGATATGAGCCAATATACCGCAAAGAATATATATATGAGCAGAAAAAGACGGTGCGTTTGTGTGCGTGCAAACATGCAGACGTATATGATTTTCTTCTTTAAAAAAAAGCTCGCGCTTCGACATGGGCACCCCTCCCCCACCCCCTTTTTTTTTTTCGCCCCCTTTGTTTCATCCACTCCCTGCCACGTTATCTTGCGCAGAACCTCTTGTGTATGTGTGGGTGCAAGAAGTGGAGTAAACCACACACACTCACTCACTCACTCACTCAATCAAAGAACAAATAACTAAACGCATGTTTCTTCCTCAGCAGAAACGGGCACATATCCCCCGAGCCCACCTCATTTTTGCCCACGCACGCCTATGCAGTAATGGTGGACGCGAATCATCCTAACGACAGCATCCATTTAGTCAGCCGGGTGGCTAACGGCCTCGCCAGCTATTTGTTAAAAAAAAAAAGAAGAGAGCGAAGGGAGAGATGCCACGACCTCCACAAAAGGGGGAAACTAATAGCCCACTCACCCTCACCCCAAAGTAAATAAATAAACAACTAAGGAATTTCTCCCAGGAGAAGCCTTCTCTTAATTCAAAGAAAAGTAAAGAGTGAAGAGGCGGGAAACAGCAGGATAAGAAGAAATTTGATGTCAACACACGGAATCCCCCCGATGCAATCCGAGAAAAGGAAAGCAAGCAGACCACCCGCGAAACAAAAACAAAAACAGAAAATAAAGGAGGAAAAGAAGGAAGATCATTCTTAAATATCTGTAGCACCCTTATCGTCTATTCCCCTCCCCCATATACAAAACTAAAGAGGTGTCGCTTTTTTCTCTTTTCCCTTCAGTGGTCGACCAAAAAAAAAAGAGTTCACTCCCCTTTGCCTCCACAAGTCTTCCGGGTGGAAAGAAGGGGAAAAAAAAAAAACGAAGGCCGAACGATTACTTTTCCCTCATTCCTTTCTTCTAACGACACGTCCTGCAGTTTACTAGGTCATGCGCCTGCTACACTCCCACCCACCCACCCACAATCCTTCCACTCTCCAACCCCTTGCCCCCTCACCCCCTAGCTCCGCTACCAGACGCTATTATGTTTTTTCACTTGGCCATCGGATTCTGAGAGATGTACTCAACGGCGTCAGGAATGGATTGAATCTTCTCAGCATCATGGTCGGGAATATCTAGAATAAATTCCTGCTCGATAGCAAAGACAACTTCAACGACATCTAGGGAGTTGAGCCCAAGATCGTTGATAAAGTGCGACTCCGGGGTCACCTTTGAAGCATCAACCTTCTCAAAGTTCTTGACCACCTCAAGTACCCGCGTTAGTACATCATCCTTATTCAGCAAGTACTGGCCAGTGCGTGTAGCCCCATCGCCTCCTCCTTGACCCTCAGTGGAGTGGTATCGGGTAGAGAATGCCATGGGACACAAGACGGAGGAAGGACATGATTTTGCCATCACTGGAGCAACCGGCCGCGGTGCAGTCAAGAGGCAAAGCGCACCACCCCGACACAAAATTTTCTTAAGAAACTGTGTTCGCTGCATTTTGTAACTTCAGACTACCCACACACACACACACACACACACACACACACACACACACACGCAACGTTTTACAGACAAAGGAAAGAAGAAGCAGTGACGAATTTTCTCATTCCAATAAACAAACCACAAAGGATGAAGAAGAATAAATCCCTATTTTCCCACCGACACTTCAGCGCACATCCGCGGAGAACCAGGCAGAGGGCCGCAACACACCAGCACAGACGCCACCGACCGCCCAACAGAAGACCCCATGGAGCAGGAGGGGTCAACACAAGGGGAACAGGCGTGGGGGACGCAAGGGGCACAGAAATAAAAGGAAAACGCCCCCAAAAAAGAAAACGAGTTTCAAAGAAGAGAAATAAAGGGAAAAGCAACGCGGGGCGCGCAAACACCGCGCGGTCCCGCCGAAGAATGTGGACGGCGCAGCCGCGCGAGCGTCCAAATCTGCCCGGCCAGCGCCCCAGGAAACAGCGAGCCACCGGGCCGACGGCCGCGCCCCTGGCGCCACGCGGGGGGCGAGCTGCCTTCCCCCTCTTCTTTTCCACCCGCCCCGTTCGCCACCACCATCGCCACCATCGCCACCACCAGTGGCAGTGAAGGGGCGGCGGCGAACGGGGCGAGTGGAAAAGCAAAAAAGAAAAAAAAGCGAGGGCGGGCGGGGCACAACGGCGCCAGGAACATGACACGAGGAAAGTGCACCGTGGGCGTTCTTTTGTTGTTGTTGCTTCTCCCTCATTTTTTTTTTTGTTTTAAAGGCCTTTGAAGGGAATGTGCAACGAGATGCGGTTGGTGTAAGCAGGGGAGGGGTGTCGTTTATCGGGGTGCTCGCCAATGGCTTTATTCCGCCTCGCCCTCTTTCCAGCCACAAATCGCTGAAGGAATAACATTGCGTGGGTTGAGAGAAAGGCGTTTTGGTTTTTGTTTTTTTGTTGTGTTTCTTCTCGCCCCATCGCCCACACGTCCCCCACAAGAAGAACGCCACTTTGTGAGTCGCCCCCATTGTTTTATTTTCTCTGGTGTGCACTGGGTCGTGGGCGAGATCCTCTTTGGGTCGAACGAGTTCAGGAGTCCAATGCTCGCCGGTGAACTTTTGTACTTCGGAGCTCCCCCATACCCTCCTTTTGCTCTTCAGGTTGTTGTTGTTGTACGGGGAGGGCCTGACCGCATCAAGACGCATATTCCTTTTGTTTGTTTGTTTTCTTTTTTTCTTTGGGAGGGGAAGGGCGGGCGGGGGGTGGCGGAATTCGGCACGGCAGCAGGCTATTCTCTGTTACAATATATATATATATATATGTGTTTGCTGTTGGTGCGAATCGGGTGCACACATTTGTATGCATCACATCTCGATTCAACCGCCTTCTTTTTCAGTGCGCGTGTATTTTCTGATGATCTCCCCCTCCCCCCTACTTTTTTTTTTTTTTTTTTGTGTGTGTGTGTTTGTTGTTCTTCTTTGGGATTGCTGCCTGCTCTTGAGCATATGGACCTTCTTTGTTTGTTTGTTGCTTCACATGGTGGCACCGCCCCCATGCAGTGCTACTCAACGAAAAGGGAAGGAAGCGGTCGCCCACACCTCTCACCCAGATCTATGCTGGCTCATGTGTATATTTCCTTCCTTCGCTGTCTACTGTGGTTCATTGGTTTGTACTATATATATATATATATATATATGTTTATATTTTGTACTAAAGTCTCTGTCACTCTGTCGTTTATTTTGTGATTCTCTCTGCAAGATTGGCCTATCGTCTCCCTTCATAAAGAAGAAGAAGAGGAAGAGGAGCCACTACTACCACCCACTCGCCTTTCTCTACTTCTCTCCAAAGAAACGAAGAAAATGAAAAATGAAGTGCCTACGCACAACAGAGTGGGGGGTGATGGGTGATGGGTGGGTGGGGCCGCGATCCTGATTTGAAGGGCTCGCTGCATCCACACATGTGGCTGAGACGGATGAGAAGCCGTTCATTTCTAGAGGAAACAACTGCACCGAAAAGCAAAAAAAAAAAAAAATTGCCGAGAAAAGGAAAACAAAATGCAACGACAACAGCCTCCCAGCTATTTGCTGTTCTTCCTTTCCTGTTGGTTACTTCTCATTCATCTCATCTTCCCTCTTACTGGGGTCTCATTCACTTTGCTGCTCCTGGGCAATGCAGACGTGCTGCAACATCCATCCTCTCTGTTTTCTTTCCTTCTTTTTCAGAAAAAAAAAAAAGAAAAAAAGAATTCTCCCTTGCGTCACATCCGTGCTGCATAAAGGCAGAGTTCATCAGAAAAGAAGGAAAAAGGGCTCTTATATTGCTTCCACACCCGATTTTCTTTTTGTTTTGGATTGCACCACATTTGATTCTTTCTATCGGAGGAACAAAAGCAGGTGTGTGGGGGCGGTTCTTATGAATGTTTCCGTGTTGCTGTCGTCGGACCTTCTACCGCCGAGAGGTGCCCGCGGCACCGTCATTTTGATCGGACAACACTGTGTCACTGGAAGTGACGAGGCTCATACATCTATTGTTAATGTTGTGTTTGACACCATTCCCTGTGAGGAGGCGGATGTGATCGCGGAGCAGTTGGAGTGCTTGGAGCAGGTGCTGCCATGCGGCATCATTTTTTTAGGTGTGCTACTTTTACATGATAGCGCCAGACAACTTGTGGCCTCGCTACGTGCACTGAAGGACCATCCGCGCCTCCCCTCGCTTTTGGCCGTGGTGCGCGAGGAGGAGGAGAAGAATGAGGATGAGGACGACGACGACAGTGGTGCTGCAAGGTGCCAGCTGCTTCAGTCAGGGACAAGGGTGCGGTTGGCGTCCCCAGGGATGAGACCGCTGTTTGTTTCCATGCCGTGTTACTTGAAATCACCGCTTGACGTGCTGCCCTTCATAGTGAGAGTCAAGGGTGGGAAGTCCACGGAGTGCGTGGTAGTTGATGTTAATAGCACCCGCGCACTTGCAAGCAGCGGGATCTGGGACTCCCCCAATGAGGTCTATGCGGTTCAACTATGCGGCGTAGCGGACGGTGAGAGGGAGGTGGTTTGCGTGCATGTCACCTTTTCCCCACAGTTTTCCTCCGGTCGGGATCTCTACGACGCAATCTGTGCGTTACTACCAAGGCTGGGACATCAACCACAAGCGATGATGGTGCGGGTACAGTCACAGAGAAACCATGCGCTGGTCTACCAGTGGATCTGCACCTCAACAGGGAAGGATTCCAAGAAAATTTCCAACGCACAGTGGAAGGAGCTGAGAGAGTTAATTGAGGATGGCGTGGGGGAAAAGCTGCGCTCATTGCATGTGGTGCCTGACGTACCCATTGGGTCTCCGCAGGTGCTGCCATCAACGGAGATGGCTTGTGGGGAAAAACTGGCAATGAGGTCGCAGGTGGATGCGCTCTCTCATGTCGATCGACATGAGGAGGCTCCCCACTTGCTCAAGTGGGCCCCGATCATTGCGCTCGCTTTCGGCGCGGTAGTCGTGGCGTTTCTGTGGTCAAGGTAGATGGATGGAGAGCCGGAGGAACAAAAAAGAATGCAAGGGCGGGGCAGAAACAAGGGCAGCCGCAGGTAGTGGTGGTGAGAGAGAGAGGGGGAGGGGGGGGAGGGGGAAACTGCGCTTGGCGGGTTTTGGCTCTCATTACGAACAACTTGTTCGTGACACTTAAATTTCCCTTTTCTGATTTTCCCCCAAACTTACTGGACTGCGTGATTGTGGAACCCGTTGTTCTTAATGCTCCCATGTTTTCCTTTTTTTTTTTTTTTTTTTGTTGTTGTTGTTGTTTCGGGGTGCGTGTGTGGCTTGCTTGCTTGCTGGCCTTAACGCCGTTTCCTTTCGAAACGGGTGCTCGTGTGATGGCATCATCATCATGAACAACAACAACAACATGATGATGAAGAAGAAGAAGAAAAAAAAATAGATGGGGATTTTAGGTCTCTCCAAGCTGCTCTATGACCGGCTACCGTCCTCCATAAAGGAATGCGAGCTGAAATCCTACTTTGGCCGCCGCATTGCCATTGACGCCTCCATGACGATATATCAGTTTCTCATTGCGATGAAGGGCTTCCAGGACGGGCAAGGTGTTGAACTGACGAACGAGTCAGGGGAGGTCACCTCGCACCTGAATGGCCTCTTTGCCCGAACGCTGCGGATGGTGGACGAGGGTCTTCGGCCCATCTACGTTTTCGATGGTAAGCCGCCAACATTGAAGTCGTCCGAGTTGCAGAGTCGGCACCAGAGGGCGCAAGAGGCGAAGGAGCTGTTTGAAAATGCCAAGGAGGCGGGTGACGACGAAGAGATGGCAAAGATGAGCAAGCGGACCGTCCGTGTGACGAAGGATCAAATGGAGGAAGCGAAGAAGCTGCTGCAGTTGATGGGCATTCCTGTTGTGCAGGCGCCATCTGAGGCGGAAGCGCAGTGCGCAGAGCTGGTGAAGAAAAACAAGGCGTGGGCTGTTGGCACGGAGGATATGGACGCCCTCACCTTTGGGGCCCCGGTGCTGCTGCGGCACTTGACGTACAGTGAGGCGAAGAGGCGCCCGATTGCGGAGTTTCATCTCGACAGGATTCTGGAGACTTCGGGGCTGACGATGCCACAGTTTGTCGACTTGTGCATTCTGCTGGGGTGCGATTACGTGCCTAAAATCTCCGGCATCGGCCCACACAAGGCGTGGGATGGCATCAGAAAGCACGGCAGCATTGAGGCTCTCATCGCGTCACTCGACACGACGAAACATCCCGTGCCGGAGGGCTTTCAATACCAAGAGGCACGTAAATTTTTTCTCGCCCCCGAGGTGATCCCCGGGGAGGAGATCGATATTCAATTTAGCGAACCGGACGAGGAGGGCCTCATTCAGTTTCTAGTCGTGGAGAAGCTCTTCAAGAGGGATCGCGTCGTGAAGGGCATCCAACGACTCCGTGACGCCCTGAAGAAAAAGACGCAGGGACGGCTGGACCAATTCTTCACCATCAGTAGACCGCCCAGTGCACAACCGCCTGCTGCTGCTGCTGCTGCCATCCCCAGGGCAAAGAGAAGTCGCAGTACGGCTTCACCTTCGGGAACACTGAAACACAACCAATCAAAAGGGCACAAGAAAGCTGTCAAAAAATAATAATAAAAAAAAAAGGCATCATTGCGGAACTGTTTGGGTTGCAATCCCAACCAAAGTCATGGAGGAGTGCTCTCACCGTGTATGTATATATATATATATATATATACATGTGTGTGTGTGTGTGTGTGGTGCATCACGGAAGAAGTGCGGGAAAAGAAGAACACCAATAACCGAAGCCCACCCCTCCTCTCCACCTGCGTAAACAAAACAAAAAAAGGAACAACAAAAGACGGCTGGTTGATAATGGAAGGAAATACCGAGCGTGACGCACACCAGAGGTGTGTCTGTCTGCATACAAGTTTGGAGGGGAAAATGATGCACAATCTCTCAACAGCTTGCCGGCAATATTCCACTTTGGTTGCCCCACCTTTTTTTTTTTTTTTGATTTTGTTTTTGTTTCCCCTCCGCCCGCCCGTCCCACATGCACCCACGCAACAACAACGACCGACAACAAACGAAGGGAAAAGAGACCCGAGTCAAAAGAGAGGGAGAGGTGTGCGTAATAATGTCGGGGGCTCTCGGCCACGGCTCTTATCGCTCTGTGGTCGCGGGAACGCAGAATGCGCCGCGGCAGATAGCGTTTTATCCCTGCGCCTACGAGTTGATTCAGCTTCACAAGGCTCATCAGGAGGTAGTGCGTCACTTCTATGTTCGGGACAAAATTTTCGACAACAAGTTTCCCGGAACGTCACTCGCCAATGGTCTGTTTAAATTCGTTCCAAACCGTAGAGAGAGTTACCACATGCGAGAGGTGATGGAGTCTATTCGCCGCCGCTCGATATGGATGCACCGCATCCAGCAGCAGCGGGCTGTTAACGCCCGCGTCACGGAGATACTGGAGCAGCAACACGGTAGGGAGGCGGCGGCAGCCATTCTCTCCTTCGCCACCCCCGACTCCGACGCATATTTTAATCCGCAGGGTTATCAGGGACTTGTGAATGCCTGGCCAAACTACTGGCAGCATCCCAGCACCTCTCACGTGGTGCCAAAGCCACGCTGGCGTCGCTTTGCGGAGTTAGGTGGCATCACGCGTGTGCAGGATCCACTGACGGAGCAGGCGAATGTCTATTAGTTCAGTCCGGCTTCAGACGCAGTTGGCGACGAGGCGAAACGACGCACATGCACACCAAACAAAGAGCAAACAAAAACTGAGAGAGAGAGAGAGAGAGAAAAAAAAAAAGGTGGGGGACAGAAATGGCATCTGTGTGGGGACTGGCAGCTCTCTCGTCTCCCACGACTCGCATTTGCGCTAATTCACCCTTCTTTGAAACGATACACCTTTTCTATCTATCCCTTTTTCTTCCTGCTCTTCTGTACATTATATAAATAATGCACATTGAATCTTCGTCGGGGGTTCTTTCCCTCTTCTTCTTGGTCTTGTTATCTGTATGTTTCTTCTTGGATCTGCAGCCGCTAAAGGTGTGCGTGTGCGTGTGCGTGTGCGTGTGTGTGTGTGTGTGTGTGTGTCCGCTGTCCGGGGAAGATAAGTGGAGAGGAGGCAAACTGCATGTTGAATGCCACTGAGAACTTCGCAGACTTTTGGGCATGGTGTGCACAAAATGGCGTGGTGAGCAAGAGGCTGTTTATTCAGCGAAACGTTCAGGGCGTCACATCTGAGCTCTCGCTTCACGCTGGCGAGCCAATGCGTGCCGGTGCTGTGGTGGCAGTCGTCCCTTATCTCGTGACACTAAATGCACAGACAATCAGAGGAGGCATGAAGCCGGCAGCGGTGCCCACCATCCGTGCTTTGTGTACATTCTTGACGCGCCGTGGCCGTATGGACGTTCTCACGGCGCGATCCTTGTGGCTGGCGAGCTGCTTAGCGTGTCACTGGCGACTGCTCGCCCAGGGCCGTGAGCTCTGCATTGCACCACTGATCTCGCAAAAGATGTTGCCGGTTTTGCCTTCACCGTTTGTGGGTACGAACATCAGGAGTTATCCCGCCATTGCTGCTGCACTGCCAGGTGGGCCAGATGATGCAGTGGACAAGTCGTTTCTTGCGACATTGAAAGATACATTAGAGGCGCAGCTGCGGGTTTTACATGCTGCGCTTCAGTTTTACCAGCGCCGTCGTGCGTCGCTTGTGTCGCCCCAGCTCGTTCCAACTTTAGATGAACTGCGTATGGCGTACCGCACTGTGCTGCACCGCGGCGTGCTTCTCCCTGTGGACTGTGTTCCATCATCGCCGGGCGACTTGGCGGATTTGCTCTCAGAGCAACCAGGACTTGATGTTCTACCATCCCTTGTGCCAATCGTTGATATCATTCGTAGCCCCGCCGCGGCGCGATCGCCAGCTGCCACTGTCACAGACAGCCGAGATGATGGTGCTGCCGCGGCCAATTGCTCACTACACACTTGCACACAGGCCGACTTCATTTCGCCAGCGACTCGGCGGCGTGTAGTGTTGGAGGTGGCACCGCTCTCCAATCGCCGTGTGGTGGTGTGTGCGGCAAGGGAACTGAAGGAAGGTGAGGAGCTTCTGTTGGATTTTGGATCGGGGTAAAAGAGTGAGGGAGGGCATGGGTTGAGAGACCACATCTTTCTCTTTCTCTCTCCCTCTCGCTGTCCGAGCTTGTTGTTGTTGTTGCTGTTGTTGTTGTTGTTATTATTAGGCGGGGGGAAGACGAGGATGGTGGTGTGACCAAAGGTTCACTGCTGCAGATTTGCCCACCGCACCCTCTCAACCCAAATCTTACATTTGTCACGGTAGATGATATGTGGGATGTTAACAGACCTCTTTTCTCTTGGGGATTTGTCTTTTTTTTTTCCCTCTCTCTCTCTGTCTCTCTTTCTCTACATGTATATGTGTGTTCTCCAATGATGTCCGCGTTTATTGCACAGGTGTAACGCAAACGACAAGAACACGCTCAGGGAGTAGGGGTTTCATGTCAGAGGTAACGAAAATCAACGCGACGGGTGCTACATGCTACAAGAGCACTGCGAGGGCGAAGGCGGCGTATCAGAAGCGCGATGTGGAGCTCAGTCGCTCTGAGCATCAGAAGCAACATCCCCACTCGGAGCCTCACAACTCTGCCGCCTCGGACTACATCAAGTCCATGGTGTTTGGTGGTCTGGACGGCATTATGACAACCTTCGCCATTGTTGCGGCGGCGGTTGGTAGCAACAGCAACTACGTGACCGTCCTGATCTTCGGTTTTTCCAACGTGCTTGCCGATGGATTCTCGATGGGATTTGGTGAGTATGTCTCCGGGGATGCGGAGCGGGAGAATGCCTTGTCTGAGCGACGGCGTGAAGAGTGGGAGGTGGAAAACGCTTTCGACATGGAAGTAGATGAGATGGTGCAGGTGTACGAGGCGAGGGGCCTCTCGCACGAGGACGCCACGACGATTGTCAAAATCATCTCAAAGGATCCAAAGTGCTTTGTGGACTTTATGATGATTGAGGAGTTGGGACTTCTTATCGACCTCAGCGATGTGCACGGCCCCAAAAAGCAGGGTGTCGTCATGTTCATTTCCTTTCTTACATTTGGCACAGTTCCACTCCTGGCGTACATTCCCGGGAGGGGCCAAGGTCTTGATGGTGTCTTTGTGGCCTCTTGTCTGCTAGCCGCCTGCGCACTTGTGGTACTCGGCTTGCTGAAGGGATTCCTGACAGGCGTCAGCATGCTGCACTCTGCCGCCCTGATGCTATTCAACGGTGTGGTCAGCGGTCTTGTCAGCTATTATGTCGGGTGGGGTGTCGAGAGCATGCTGCGTGCGGAGTTTGGTGGTACGCACTGAAAAGCAACAACAACAACAAGAAAAGGAAAACCAAAAGAATGCCTTTCTGTGGACGCCAATTAATGCGAGGAGCGGTGGTTCTAAAAAAAAAACAAAGGGCGCGGCTCCTGGTGTCCGAGTTTCCCACCTTACGTTTTTCTAACGGTGTTCGGTTCATTTCTTCAGGGTGACGGATAGAGAGGGGGAGGGAGAGGGGGAGGGGTGTGCAGCACACGAGAAGCGACGGGGGAAAACAAAATAAAAGTCAAAAAAGAAAGGCGACAAGACGGAATGCGAAACAAATGGTCTTTGGGGGGTGGGGGGTGGGGGTTAACGATAAGAGAGAAAACACACACACGCGCACACACACACAAAAAAAAAAGGAAAGGGATATAGACGTGATGCGCGAGTGCAAAAACAAAACAACAACAAAATTGGGTGGGTGAAGTAATTAAAACGAGGCGGGAATTTGTCCCTCGTTCCAGTACACAGCCCCCCCCCCCCACGCTGCCAATGCGGGGAGGGGAGAGGGGTTGGCGGAGAGGGGAGTCTGGCGAGTATTCGGACGGGGGAATGGCGGCAGGTATTTCACGAGGCGTTTCCTCTGTTTTTTTTTTTTTTTTTTTTTTCGGCTGCTTCCGCGTGGATTTTCTCTCTCTGGCGATGATGTGATGGGTGGTGCCGCTGCGAAGGCGGAAGAGGCGGCGGCTGAAGCGGAAAACCCCCGGATTCCACGTCTGATTACCGGATGAAAATGTCACGGACACTTACTTCAAAGTGTCGCATTCACATGCCCTCCCTCTCCCTCCCCGCACCGTGCGCCTGCAGCACTGGGATTTGGGGAGGTGGTGGAAATACAATCTGCCTCTGTGACGATTTCCCGCTGAAGCCTTGTTTCTGGTGTTGCACTCATCGCAAAGACTGCTGCATGGACGAGGGTGCTGTGTTGGGTGGTTTCCTCCGTGAGCAACAGAGGAGGCATTATGGCGTGGACGACAGCCCACTGGACAGGAGGAGGGCGCCTCGCTTCCTGCGCTCCCAGCACTCTGCCCTGACCGTAGTCGTGGCATTGTCTGGGGACGCCGTGCGCAATGGGAGGCATTTATAGAGCTGGTGGAAGACGTTCAATGGGTACAAATGGTTGAATTCCGGGGCAAACCTCTCCCACTCACCCCATCCTCCCCCTCCCTCCCTCCCTCTTTTTCTCTCTCCCCCGTGCTCTTCTCGTTTGGGCGTAGTCTCCACCGCCTTGCTTTTTACCTCGTCCTCCCGCCCCCTTTCTACCTTGTTTGTCCATGTGTTTACATCGTTTCTCCCCGCCTCTGGTACGTATTTCCTCTCCCATCCCCCGTTCCATGTCTGCTGTCGGCTGCCAACAACACACAACAACAATGTATATATGCACACAGTGAAGGAGTGAAGGAGTGCGTGAGAGGCTGAGGGGGTGTGTCTGTGTCTGTGTGTGCATGGCCCAGCGCAATCAGCCGCGGGTTCTTGGTGCGAATCGAACTGCCGCGGACGCACTTGGTGGGAGTATCGTGGAGAACGCCGAGCTTCGCGCGCTCATCAGGCGTGTCTCAGCTGGCGCCGTGGATGATAGCATCACGCTGGAGCAGCTGGAACAGGCGGTCGCTTTTTTTGCAAATCGGAATAGCGAATTTGCAAGCATAGGGGAGGATGACATTCAGGTGCTCATGTCTGAGATTCTGAACAACTCCATCCGTGCAGTCATGCTGTTCGGCGACTTTTCCCCTGCCTTCAGTGATGTGGAGCTCTACTCCATATCTGTTGTGATGCAGTACAATTTGTCACTAGAGGCGCTGACGATGAACGGCGTGAATGTGAGTGATGAGGCGGTGTCGATGATGTGTGAGGCACTGGTCAAGTCGCGTGTGAGTTTCATTGATTTCTCCAACATTCCCCTCGAGGATGAGGCCGGACGCTCGCTGGCCGCACTAGCGCATGTGAACCCGTACGTCCGCACCGTCATCCTCGACGACACTTTGATTGCGGAGGAGGTGCTCGACGAGATTGACGTCGCATGCCAGTTCAACCAAAGCAGCTTTGAGGGGAATGGCGGCAGAGTGGAGGTGACAAGTTCGGCGGAGCTGGCGCGTCTGCGGCACCGCCTGCAGCACGTCATCCGGACAAGAAACAGTAACACCTTCTACTGCGTCGCTCACCTCCTGGACATGTGTCCCAACGGGGAGTTGTGCTTCTATTCACACTCCCCGATGACATCAGGGGCACCAGATGCAAACGCCAACCTCCACGAACGCATTGTCGATCTCTTCGCCAACGGAGGGAACTGGGAGGAGAAGTTGCCGCCACCGCCTCAGGCAGGGGCATCGTGGAAGGACCCGAACGAGGAGAATGGACACGCACTCCGGCTGAAGCTGAGGAAGCGTAACGCGGTCCAGAGCACTAGTGACATGGATCCACCCAACAGGAGGGTCGTTGTGTGGAGCAAACCGCTTCAGGTTGTTTTCGCGTCTATGGTAACTATTGTCGCGGTTGCATGGGCTTTTCAGATGTGGCGGAGTCGCGCTCGCATCTCTTGAGGGCGCCGTTGCGCTCTTCATTCACTTGCGCGCCACGTATAAATATATATATATATATATATGTGTGTACGCACACACACATCTATGAGTATTCAACTGCAAACAAAACAAAACAAAACAAACTACCCTTTTTTTCCCCTTTTCTTTCTTCTCTTTTATTTTATTTTATTTTTTGTCTGCGTCTGCGGCTGCTCTGCTTCCCGTCACCTGCAACAAATATATATATATATATATACGTACGTATTACGTCGAGTAGCCCTCACAATAGTCATCATTTATACACCGTCTTGCAGAAACACTGAACAACTGAGAGACAGAAACACACACACACACACACACAGATACATATATATATATATATATAAAAGGCACACATACGTGTGAACAAGAGCCTGGGGACCAGAAGGAAGGAAGGCAATGTCTGGATCGGGGCACGACCAGTCAACAGATATCTTCTCTGCCGATGGCAGAGTCTTTCAGGTGGAATACGCCTGCAAGGCTGTCGACACTAGCAGCACCGCCGTTGCAGCCTGCTGCAGCGATGGCGTTGTGGTTGCAGTGGAGAAGATCCTTCCCAGTCGCATGCTGGAGGAACGGTCAAATGACCGTATCCACGCCGTAGACCGACAGGCAGGTCTTTGCATCTGCGGCATGCTCCCCGACGGGCGCGCCATCGTCGCACGTGCGCGTGCAGAGGCGGAGAACAGCCGTGAGACGTTCGCCACTCCCATTCTCGGCTCTGTCCTCGCCTCCCACATTGGTGAGTTCATGCATGTGTACACAACGCACTACGCATATCGCCCATTTGGCTGCTCTGTCATCATTGCGTCGTACGCGGACGACGGTCCACAGCTCTTTGTGTCCGATCCGAGTGGGACGGTGGCTGGCTACTACGGCATAGCACTTGGAAAGGGCAAGACCGTGGCGAAGACGGAGCTGGAGAAACTGGACTTTAAGACACTGACATGCGCAGAGGCAGTGGTGAAGCTTACCAACATTCTCCACGAGGTGCACGATAAGTCCAAGGATAAGTTGTATGAGGTGGAGGTGGCGTGGGTGTGCGATAACTCCGGTCGTGTGTTTCAGCATGTGCCAAGCGACATGATCCCAAGGCCACCTGTCGTGGCGCAGTAGTGAAGGGCTGAGAGAGATGTAGGAGATTGCGGAGGAGAGGGGATCTTTGCCCTGTTCTCTCACACGGCCAATGAAATAGGAGACGTTTTTGTTGTTTTCTTTTTTATTTCTCTTTGGGTCTTTTTTTTTTTTTTCTTCTAAAAAAAAAAAAAAAATGAAGACAACTGCTGTGTACTGTTTGGTTTGCTGCACCACGCCACTTTTCATCCCGTCCCGAGCGAGACAACGGGGGGATGATGGTGGTGGTGGTGATGGCGGAAGAGGAGGAGGGAGGAGGGAGGGGGAGCGAGTGAGAGCAGGCCAGCACAGGTGCACACGGGAGAGCGGCGCACACGCGCGTTGGATAGACACGGTATTATTTTTTTCTTGTCTTTTCTTCGTATGTTTCTCTCTCTCTGTGTCTCTGTGTGTGTGTGTGTGTGCGCAAGCTCTGATCACGGCGGAAGCAGCAACAGCTGCTGGAAGTGGGGAGAATAGGCACACATGGTCCTGCGTAGTGTGTGCATCCGCCTCGGTGTGCATCGCGTGGGCTACACGCACCCCAGCACTCTCCCTGTCCCATGTGCACAGCGATGGGACCTGCGGCTGGCGCGGGCCCGGATATTTCAGGAGTACATTGAAGAGAAGGCGCCAGGCTCGTGGCAGTTGGAGGATGAACGGTCAATGTCACCGGAGTTTAAGACCTTCACGGGGTATCCAATGCGGGAGATGCGCCCGGGGTATGGGCAGAACCTGGCGGACTACATCATGAAGAAGCGGCTGCCGAACAACACGCACTATGAGTTGTTTGCACGCCGAGACATCCCTAACGAGGACAATGCCATGTACGGAAAATACCTGCACGATATGACGGTGCACGGCACCTCACTCCCATCGACGTACAGGATGCACAAGGACATCAACAAGGCTCAGCGCAATGACAGGAAACTATCTGGGAACCGCTTCAAAGTGCTGTGCTCATCAGGGGCAAAGAGCCCACCCTCTGGATGGGAGCCGATTCCCGATGCTGCAGAGGAAGAGGATTAGCGCTGTGGTGGACTCGTGTCTCCTGTTTGGCATCCCGTGCCGAGCCCCTTATTTTGAAGACTTCGCGCGGGAAGTGAAGCGGAGATGCCGCATCCTTGCTTGTGTTCTGTTGTCTCGCGTGTGTGTGTGTGTGTGTGTGTGTGTGTGTGTGGTGAATAATCATTTCTCTCCTTTTTGCTTTCCTTCAATGTCCACGTTGAGTTTTCTTTTTTCTTTTTTCTTTTTTGTTTGCGCCCTATGAACGTCACCTCCTACATGCATCCCTCCCCCCTCTCATGTGCGTGTGTCTCTGTGGTCTCCTCTTCTTCCCTGTTGTTGCTGGCTGCATTGCGAGGGTGTGGGGTTAGCGGCGAGCTCGCTGAAAATAATGCCTTCGATTGATGACTGGAGGAGAGACTGGTCCGATGAGGATCACGTGCAGCGGCAGCATTTCGCCAAGAGCTCGCTTCAGCGAAACTTCCGTGGAGATGTCCAACGACGTGTGACGTCCTCCTCAGTGTCCTCCACTCTGGCGGTGGTGGACTGCTGCTGGGCCCGCGGCCATCGTACCGGTGGGGGTGCGTCGCCCGCAGTCAGCAGTGCGCTCTCCCCGTACCTCTTTTGTGCGATCTCCGGGGGTGTCGTGTGCATTTTGAACACCTTTAACTTTCTCAAGACGTATCTGTTCGAGGGCGACTCGGTGCAGCGAGGCCGAAGGGATGACCGAGGCGAAAAGAAAGACGTCTTGGGCCGCAACGACGTGCAGCACGATCAACTGGCAGCCATTGACTGCTTTCCGCTCCTACGTCGGGTGAGGAAAGAAACTGCGGCAGCAGCAGCAGTGAGGAGTGGGACACGGAACATCTCTCAAGAGATTGACGAGTCAGTTCCGTTGCTGTGCGCCGTGGTGGAGGGATGGCTGTGCACATTCATCGCTGACCCCGACTCGCCCAGCCACGCGCGCTCCATCAGTGTCAAGACGGGGAATCTGCACAGGGCTGTGAAATTGCCGCCAGATGACGTCCTGCAGGGGAAGTGGACGTGGTCGAACGTCCGCATCCGCTTTAGCCCGCGGGGATCTTACATCGTTGCGGTTGTTACATCAAGGGCGCCATGCGGTCGTCTCACAACGACTGCGAACACCTTGTTGAACGGCGGTGAAGGCTTTCACCATGCAGCATTTTTCTGCATCTTGAAGCGCCAGGACACCGAGGCAAATGACGCTTATTCTGTAGAGAAATCATGGACCCGCGTGCTCGCATCCAGCGAAGATCCCGCTGTGGAGCTGTTGCACGTCGCCTGGTGGGACGAAAATGACAGCGTGTTACTCACGGTGTGGTCAGATGGCACTGTGTCGCTCATGAACCTCTCGCTAGAGGTCACGACGCACACATCTGCCTTCTGTAGCCGCGCAGAGCGGACACCGGGCCGAATAACAGCAGCAGCGGCCGTTCCTCCAGTGTATCACGGCGCCGTGGCTGGACGGGGAGGGCTCTCCTCCTCTTCCTGCCAGCCCCCATCGACCACACCGCACCAGGCCGGTCTTGTGGCACTAGTTGTGGATGGAACTATTGTGGTGGTGTTCACCCTTCGTGAGTTGTCTCAGCCGCGCGGGACGGCGAGGGGGAAGGACGGGGGAGATGAGCCGCCACTCAAGTCCGCCAAGATGGAGGCGACTGCGGAGAATAGGCGGCAAGGCACCGTGCTGCGGCTCCAACCAGGGCATCAGACCTACTGCAGTGAGGACATCACGATTCGCGACATTGCGCTCTTTGAGAACTTTCTTCCTTACACTCTCGCGGTACTTTTGGACAGTGGTGCGATGCTTACACTCGACACGGTCACCATGGAGGTGCTCTATCATCGCCCACTCAAGCGTCTCTTTCCAGAAATGGAGGTGAGATCAAGGAATCAACAGAGCGAAAAATCTCTTGAGGGGTCTAAAAACCACGACGGCGACAATGCCCTGTGCACCACCAGCACGAGCAGCAGCAGCAGCAGCTACTTTATCCGGCCAAGGGAAAAACCCATGGCAATGTGCGTCGTGGAGCACAACACGGCGGTGGTACTTCGGCCTCCATGATAATAGAAGACGACCGTTGTTTGGATTTCTTTCTCGTCTGACGAGCAGCAGGGCAGGTTGCGCTGCTTTATTGTCATTATTATCATGATCATTAACGTTGTTACTCTTGGTTGCGTTGGGGAGACGCATACTAACAAATTTTGGACTCCGTGCTTGCTTAAATATATTAACAAATTCTGCCCCCCCCCCCCCCCCCCTGTGCAGCAGGATGTATCGTGGCTGTTTCTTGTCTTTTCTTTTCTTTTTAAAAGAAATATTTTTGGTTCGGTCGCCCGTTACCCTAACCCTTGGCTTCTTCCTCTTCGTCTTGCTCGTCTAGTTGGCCGGTGTTCTCTCCCCGTGTAGTGTCGAGGCGGTTGCGTGCCCCCCCTCCCCCCCTGTTTTTTTTTTGTTGTTGTTGTTTGTTAATTGCTGTTGTTGTTGTTGGTGTTGTTGTTGATTTAGTTTGTAAAATGTGTTTTAAAGCGCAACGTCATCTGCTTACGTGTCGCCCGGCGACCGCACGCGGCTGCCCTGCCGCTTTTCGATGCGCTGGGTTCAGAGGGATGATGGGGGCGTCCTCGTTGACGAGTGCTGCGCGGTGGTTTGCGCGCGTGTCGCCAATTCAGGGCACGATTGAGTCTCCGAGTGGCGGATTCGTGACGGACGACATAAAAATCGACATGAACGTTAACATTGGTGGTGCGTACGCGCGTGGCATCTTTGCGTGTCGTGAGATTGGCTATGGGCGTGAAATCATGAATATCCCTGCCTACCTCATGTACATTGGCGACAGCCAGGACCAGCCACTACGGGAGCAGGTGTTGATCCTCACAAAAGAAGTGCTCACGAAGTTGGTGCTTGGGACCCCGGAGGAGCAGAGCTACGTGAAGCGCCGCATCACAACCCTCATGTCAGGTGGCTTTTCATACTTCACATGTGAGAAGGATGTGTTTAAGTTTGCGGAAGAGGTGCGGGCTCCGGGACCGGAGGGTGTTCTCAAGAACGGTGCAAACTACTTGCTGAGCGGTGAGTTCTCCTCGTACGACCTGCAGAAGCTGCCGCTCATCATAGAGTTCAACCGCTACGACGTGGAGTACAATGGGCGACGCGGCATCTGCGTGTTCCCCGAGGCGCAGTACTTCAACCACCAATGCGACCCAAATGTGGATGTGAAAATCACATACAATAGTCTGAAGGGGGTTTTCTTCCTAAGTGCGCGGACGCTGCGCCCGGTGCGTGAGGGGGAGGAGCTTTTCGTGAACTACATGCCGGGAAACACACTTCCAATCTCGCGGTTGGCGTTGGCGATGAAGAAGCGGTGGGGATTCGAATGCACATGTGTGAGGTGCAAGAGCCGTGGGATTGGAGCTGTGACGATGCTGTTTGTAGTCGTTATGCTCCCCATGGTGGCATACCTCCGCTCGATCAACGTGCAACGTACACAGGAGAAGCAACGGGGCGTCTGAGACGGTGTGTGTGTGTGCTGCTGGCAGTGCAGCAGTCATGGAAGGGAGTGGTGGAGAGAGAGAGAGAGAAATGTCTCTGTGTGCATGTGTGTGTGTGTGTGTGTGTGTCTATTGGAGGAGTATTCTTCTGTTGTTGCTGCTGCTGCTGCTTGTGGTTGTGGTGGCTCGTAGTTATTTCTGTCAATTGCACCGAGTGGGTTTTCTGTCTTGTTCTTCACATGATTTCTTTTCCCACTTGACGCACGTTTCCTCCTGCTGCAGCACAGCTGAATAGGAATCTTAGAGCACCTCTCTCTCTCTCTCCCTCCCCCTTTCCCGTGGTTATTTGTGCTGCTGCACTCACCGGCGGGTTGAAGAGGCGAGGGAAAAATTTTACACAGTAGGAACAATCGCACACACACACACAAAAAGAAAAAAAAAGAAAAAAGAAAGTAAACCAACAACAACAACAACAACAACAAGGCCACACACCACCACCACCACCACACCCCCCTCCTTTCCCTTCCCCGCCCCCCCCCTCCCCCTCCCCCCTCTTCTTCTCCACCGCGCGTCACCTCCCCGACGCGCCGATTCAAGGGGCAGAGGAGGATTCCACGATAGCAGAGACATCTATTTATATTTATATATTTATAGGCACAAGGAGGGAGCGAGGGAAGCAGACGAAAGCAAACACGCAATCACAATCACAATCACAATCACACACACACACACACGCAGAAAAAAAAAAAAAAAGAGGGTGTGATACGGAGGAATACGTGGTGGTTTGGGTTGGGGTGGAGTAGGACAGCTGAGAGGGAATAGGCTCAGGTAGAGACTCAGAAGGACGCTTTCTGTTATTGTTGTGGTTATTATTGATTGATTGATTGATTGATTGATTGATCTTTGCGCCTTTGCTCCAAGGCGGCTGTAGTGTTATAGGGCGCACATTATATATATATATATATATATATATATATTCGTTTTACTTGCGTGTGCGTGTGTGTAATGATGCCGAAGGATCCTAGTTTGTGGAGCTCCGGCATGCTTGGAGGTTCCACTGGGGCGTCGGGGGGCACTGCAAACCCCAGCAGCCGCAATACCGCAGGAATAGGCGGTGGTATATCTACGCCCGTTACGAACGCCGGAAACGGTGGGTACTCGTTCTTGTCTTCCACGTCTCCATCGGTGCTCATTCAGGGCGGCACGAATGGTATGAGCACCAACCCCGCTGGCCTGATACCGGCGACAATCAGCCACGAGCGCTCGCAGGAGCTGTGCAAGTACTTCCTCAACGGTGGCTGCCTTCGGGGAACACAGTGCCAGTACCTGCACGAGTTGCCGGACGAGCGGCACCTGGATGTGAATGGTTATGGGTACATTCTCAACCCCAACGTACACAACGCGCAGAAAACACTCCCTCTAGCTGTGAACAACGCACCGGCTGGTGGCGTTCAGGTAAACGGTGGTGGGGCTTCAACGTCGTCACCATTGATGCTAGGCCTCAATACAGGCAGTAGTAGGCAGCCGCATGGTGTAAAAGGCAAGCCGCAGACTTCATTTATGGTGGGTGTGCCGGCGAACCTGCCGTTCCAACTCTCTGCTTTGAGTGTCAAGGCTCCTCCACCAAAGTACCGCCCGCCGGAGCCATTCTTAGAGTACAACCTGCCGCCGACACTGACGCTGCCGTTTATCGCGTCGTCGAAGGATGTCACCCTTCAACTAATACACACAATACTTCAGAAGTAATGAGGGGACGTTAACACACACAAACACACACAAACAACAAAAGAAGAAAAGAAGAATGGGAGGTGGAAATGACGGGGTTCTCTTTCTTTTTTTTTCTTTTCTTTTTTTCTTTTTTTTTTTTGTATTCCGCCTTCCACTTGGCCGCCCTGTTTTTTAGAAGGGCATCTCTCTCTCTCTCTCTCTCCTTCACACGCACATACACACCAACACACACACACACTTTCTCCATCACCCACCACCACCACCACAGTTCTTTTTTGTTTTGTTTTTGTTTTTGTTTTGGTGTCTCCTCCGTTGTTTCCATGTCTCTCTCACACACCAACGCCGCTCACTGCGGTGCGGTGCGGAGAAGTGAAGTGAAGTGAAGAGCAGCGATATATATATATATATATATATATATATATGTGGATGCGGCGAATGACAAGAGAAGCAAACAAAGGAACGAAAACCCTCCACACGCACACGCACAGAAGAAGAAGAAGAAGAAAACAAACAAATATATATATTTATATTTATATATATCAAATAAGAATAATAATACTACATGGGAACGGTGCATATATATGTGTGTGTGTGTGTGTGTGTGTGGAGGGCAAATCAAACTAAGCCAAACAAGTGGCAAACCCGAATTTAATTTGAAAAAAAACAAACAAACAAGGAAGCAAACGAAGAAACATCCAGATCATCAAAAGAGACTGGCGCATGAATGACATAAGTGGGAATGAACGAAACGAGGTGGTGGTGGTGGTGGAGGCAAACAAACAAACAAACACACGCAAAAAAAAAAAAAGACCGAAGGAACGAAGAGGAGGTGCAGCAGCAGCAGCAGCAGGAGGCAAACAAAAGAACACACAAAAAAAGGGGGGAAAAAAAAATAATAAATGCCGCTGTTTTGTGCTGCGGGGGCTCCTCCTCCGACACGGTGGGCCACACGAACACGCGGGGAGGAAAACACCGACAACACCGCCGCCGCCGCCGCCCCTGTTGTTCTTTTCGTTGTTTTTCTCCCCTGCAACGGCCCCCCTCCCCCGGGGCTGCAATCTTACGTTTGTTTCTTCTTCTTCTTCCCCACACACATACATCCACCCACCCACACACACACACACACACACACACACACATACATACATACATACATACACATACATATATTTATATATTTATGTGCACCGCCTCTTTTTTTTTTTTTTTGTTTTCTGTTTTTTTCTTTTTTGTTTGTTTTTTTTCTGGCGGAAAAGTTCCAAAAAAAAAAAAAGGGGGCGGTCGGGCACACATGCACGCGTATTTATATTCATATTTATATGGATGTATAAAAGTGGGGTGCGTGACGAAATTCCTATTCTCTCTTCCCCTCCTTCTTTTTTTCTTCTTCTTCTTCTTCTTCTTGGGTGGTGGTGGTGGTGGTGGGGATTCCTTCTGTCAATGTGACTCTTGTCGTACATTTTCCCACCTCCTCTCCTCCTCCTCTTCGCTCTTCTTTCTTTTCTTCTTTGCGTTGCATCCCCCCTTTTCTTTTTTCGTTCGTTTTTTTTTTGTTTTTTGTTTTTTGTTTTTTTTTTTGTTTGTTTTTTTGTTTGTTTTTGTTTTTGTTTTTGTGTGCGGTTTCTCCTACTGGGCCTCTCGCCTCTTCTTCCCTCCATCCACTTCTCACGCTGCTGGTTGATTTGCTTCTTTCTCTCCTTCCCTTCTCTTTCTCTCCGTCCGTCGGCGCGTCTGTGTTTTGGTTTCGGTTTTCCTTCACCATCTCTTCTTCTTCTCCTCTAGTCTGCACCTGCACCCCGCTTTCGTGGTCGTTCTTCTTGTTGCTGCTGTGGTGGTGGTGGTGGTGGTGATGATGGAGGAGCAGCAGCAGCAGCGCTCGAGTCTGAGGTCAACTGCAGGTCAGGCCGGCTCCATGTACGACGCCAAGAGCTGCTCCGGCATTATGTCTACTCACTGGATGGAGTCTGCGCAGCGCCAATGCCTGCCAAGCCTTATGCGGGGTTGTGCAAAGAGCCGTGAGTCGAACCACACTGCAAGTAACCTGCAATTGCCGGCACCAACGGAGATGACGCAGTTTCCGCACCGCACCCAGGCTGCGGCCTCTGGTGGCGGTGGCGGTGACGTTGAGGATGAGGATGAGGGCGATGGCGGTGAGTTGGCGCAGGGGTGGATGAAACCCGTCGGTGTGGTGGGCGCCACATTGACGCCAGGCCCCGAAGTGCATCGCAAGATGAAAATATCACTGGCCCAGCGATGGCGTCCGTACGCGAACGGTGCGGTTCGGCGTTATTCCGTTTCGCCACGGGTATACAGTGTGCCTAAGGATGACAGGGATGCGCTCCTCTCTCCAGTTCGCTCGCTAGATGAGATGGCGCAATGCCTCGCCCAGGAGAAAAACTGCCGTGGACTGCGACATGACGAGTTTGCGCCCCAAACGACGCTCCCACGACAGCTCCTTGCGCGTCCCAGGAATGAGGACCCACGGATGCTGCTTAGCGATGTGAGCGCCAGGTGGAAGCTGCCGGAGACCGTCAACGTTCCGCTGGGACTGGTAGAGCGGACGAGGCTGTTTGGTGTCACCCTTGGGGCGGTAAGGCCCTACGTGCTGGGCGACAACACTGAGGCGAAGGGACCGAAGCTGAAGCGCGACTCCGTCTTTGCATCAATGCCACCATCGGTGTTGACGCGAGACCCGATGGAGGTGTTTGTGGAGGTCATGCGGTATCAGCGGCCTGCGGTGGGTGTGTTTACGTTTGATGTATATTGATTACTCTGCGTGGTGTTGCTTCTGTGTAATTGTGTCCCTTCCTGCTGCTCCTGGTGCTCCTGCTGGTTTGTGGTTGGCGCTGTTTGTTGGCAACAACAACAACAATAATAACAATCCCGTGGGGATGCTGTTCTTCCCGCTGCTTCTGCGCTCTGCTGTGGAAAAGAGGGAGTAGCACAAAACAAAACAAAAACAAAACAAAACAAAAGGCAGCAACAACACAATTATATATTTATTTGTAATATTTATTGTGCATACACTACAACTCGACTCGTATTTCTAAAGCCGACGCACGCACGCACGCACGCACGCACGCACGCAGGGGATCCATTCACGCACCCCTCCTCCTCTTCTTCTTTTTCTCCCGCCTGCCTCTCCCTCTTCTGAATTAAGAGTGGAAGGAAGGGGTAAGAAGCAAGGGCGACGATATAAACGCGTACACACTTACACGCTACACGGGACCTCCCTCTCTCTCTCTCTTCTACCACACACCACACACCACACACGATAATAATAAGAGCAACGAAGAAAAAAAAAAAAAAGGCGAGGACTAAGAAGGTGAAGGAAAGTAATCCGGCAAGAGGAGAGAGTCTGACATAACACTCCGGTAGGAGAAATCTCTTTTTTTTTTTTTTTTTTGCGTTTATTTTGTTTGTCTAGCGTGGGGTGTGTGTGTGTGTGTGTGGTCGCTCTTCTCCCCTGCAGCTAAGAAACACACACCGAAAACAAACAAACAAACGAGGGACTCGCGTAGGCAAACCAATCGGTTTCTCTCTTAAACGGGAGGAAAGACTAATTATTCAAAACCATGCAGGGATACTTTGCGTTAAACCAGCCTGTTCTCCCGTCGGGTTGGCAGATGGCCTACACGGCGACTGGACAGCCGTACTACATGGATCATAATACAAAAACCACGCATTGGACTCTCCCGGAGACCGTCAGCTATTCTTTCGGCAGCTACTACAACCCTTTGGTGGTAGCCGGCAGTGGCGGTGGCAGTGGCGGTGGCAGTGGCCGCGGCGGCAGGGGTCGTGGCGGTCGCGGTGGCATTGACCAAGGAAAGCGCAAAACCAAAATGTGTATCTATTGGGAAAAGAACGGTGAATGCAGCTGGGGTGATCGCTGTGCCTTTGCTCATGGCAAGGAGGAGCTGCGCACCACGTCGAACGCGGGGAGTTCGCATAACCAAAGAGATGTGCGCGAGGATACACAAACGGCATAGTTTCGCACTGCTCAGGTGATGGTGTCCCTTTAGCAGACTAGAATTCTCATCGTGGCGGAAGCAACAAAATAACTCGCACTCACGCCCCAGCCTCACCCCAAGCCTCTATTTCACTCTACTCTGCTCACACACTCACCGACTCACTGATGCACGCATCTACAGTTATATATATATATATATATATATGCCAGGGAAGGGGAGGCCGAATGAATTTTTTTTTTGTTTGTTTTTTTTTAAGAAAAAAAAAGAAAAAGAAATAAAGAAAAAAAAAAAAAAAGAAAGAAACAACGACAACAACAACAAGAAGAACAAAAATTAAAAAAAAGAAAAACGGATGGGATGTGTTCTACCGAGACAAATGGTCAGCGCACGTGATTAAATGAGGCCGAGCATGATATATATATATATATAAAACGAACCAAACAGAAGAGAAAAACGAAAAAAAAAAAAAGAATGAAGAAGAGAGGGAAACGAAACAAGAAGCGACGAGACAAACAAACAAACAAAAGGGGAAGACATGTGAAGGGGAGGAGGAGGAGGAGGAGGGGGAAGAGGAGGAGGAGGAGGAGGGGGAAGAGGAGGAGTTCTCTCATTGCTCAGCCGTGTGAGGAACGAGGAGAAAGAGGTGGGAGGAGGCGTGGGGGAAAATGCGAGAGTGAAATCGAGGGGGTGTGGGTGGCAGGCAGGCAGGCAGGCAGACAGAGACGAAAGAGAGAGAGAGAGACGGGAGCGAAAAGGGGGAGGCCGCTGAAGACAAACGAGGCGGAGACGGATTGAATCAGTTTTGTTTTGTTTTGTTTTGTTTTTTCCGTAGAGTTTCATGTTTTTCTTCTTTGCTTTTTGTTTTTGTTTTCCCCTGCCTCACCAATGTCGCCCCAAATGCAAGCTCGCTGGCCTTCGCGTTTGTGCCCTTTGCTCGCTCTTTCCTTCTCTTCTTTGCCTCCACCGCCCAACTTCTTCCGTTTTCCTTTTCTTCTCCCCCCCCACCCTTTTTTTTTTTTTGTGTGTGTGTGTGTTTTCGTTGTTGTTGTCTTCTAATTCAATGGGTGGTGCCGGTGAAGAGGACAACAACAACGGCAACAGCAACAGCAGCAGCAGCAGCAGCAGCAGCAGCAGGGCTAGACCGGGTGGTCATGCGCCATCATGTGAGGATCAGGGCCATGGCATGTGGGGCGGCTGATGCAGATGCTCACCGATGCATGGCGAACAGTTTCGCGCTGCCGATGTTGTGACATTAGTGACGCCCCTCCATTTCGGGTTTCACGGAGTTTATGTGTTTCTTCACCACCTCCTCCCCTTCCATCCCTCAGGGCGCGTTCGCGCTCTTACCGAGCCGCAGGAATGACAAAAAAAAAAAAAGGGGAGGGGGGGAAAAAAAAAGGTGGGGAGGAGGCGGACATGCTGGAATAATTGGCGCTGTGTGTCGTGTGGGCGGAGAGGCCGGTTGGACTTGGCGTCGTTTTCATTGCGACCACCACCACCACCACCAGTTTTTTTCTTTCCCGTTCTTTCATGCCTACACGTATGTATATGTATATATACATACGTACGTATCTTTTATCGTATGAGATGCTCTCATGCGTTTCATTCTGACGGTGAGAGTATTATCTTAAAATGGCGGGCGTTCCGTGGAGTTGCTCGAGACAACACTACACGCCTGTAGTGGAGAATTCTTTCCGTGTTGCTTATTACTTGTCTATTGGCGCCTTTGTTTGTTTGTTTAAATAAACAATCAGATAATAATAATAATAGTAAAACTTCGGAGGAGGAGTTGGTGTGTGTGTGTGTGTGTGTCTCTCTCTCTCTCTACTCTGGCGGTCGGCTGGCTACCTGTTGCTCCTCTCTAGTCACAGGTGGGCGGAGTGATGTCTTCCTCACACCAGCAGGAATGCGCAGGTGCGGGGGACGAGGAGCCGTCTCCGTCTCTTTTCAAACCCAATGACATGGTATTGCGCCTTTGTTCGAAGATGTCAGCGGAGCGGCTTCACTGGGAGGAAACAAAGCTGCTGCCGTTCTTCACTGACAAGTTGCTCATTGACACATTTGCGACTCACAGACTGAGGCTTGCCATCCTGGAGGCAAAGTTTGAGTACCTGCAGCGCCGCTGCCGCGATACGCTCTGGCCCCCTTCAGAAGGGGCCGCGACGCGGCACATTGCTCCCCAGCACGCCAAGGCTGCGATAGAGCGATGGATGGACATTTCCATCCCTCGCTGGGTGGAGGAGGAGGTCCATCGTGAGATCGGCGCATTTTGTGGTGAATTGACTGCAGAGGGTGGTGGCGCCACACTGCGAGGCGTTGTCGAGGAGATTCTGGCGGAGTAGCCGCGACAGGGCTGCAAAAGGCAAATTTTTTTTTTTTCGTCTGGGCGGGGCGGGGGCGGGATGAGGCGTCAGTGCTGGTGTGTCTGTTTTTGTGCAGATGTGTCCCCCTCGTGCCCTCGCGCACTGCAGCTCGGACGGGTGAAAAGAAACAAACAAACAAAAAAGAATACATATATATATATATATATATATGTATGGTGCGTGTGGGGTGGTGGTACTGCTGACGGTGGAGAGGAGCGAAATCTTTCGGTATTTAATTTTTTTTTTGCCTGTTGCTTCTGCCCCTCTACTCTTCTTCTGCCCCCCTCCCCTTCTCTTTTTTTCTTCAGGGTTTGGGGACCGGAACGCATCAATACGCACAATCTAGATATGAAGCAAATGAAGGCTCAGTGGCTTGTGTTACTTCCCCTCTTTGTGTTTTGTTTTTTCGCTAACAATGGCGCTGCTGCTGCTGCTGCTGCGCCTCAGCTACCGGGGGTGGCGCTTTTTAACAACAAAGATGGCAAAATCATGTCAACCACGGAGTGGCGTGATATAGACTTTGGTTGGCATAGTATCATTGGCGGTCGGAAGCGACCCGCACGCGTATTGGCGCTTGAGGCATCCTTGACCGTTAGAGGTGGCGAAGCGCCGAAAGTACCAGAGGCGCGTAGGGCGGATGATCTCTTCCTAATCCCTTACCACTACGGGACGTTGGGCAATACCGCAGGGACGGGTGCGGGTTCTTGTCCCCTGCACCACTACGAAGGGTATGTGCTACTGCGATTCCGTGGCGGGTGGGAGGGGGATTTTTCTGCGATATTGTGGCATGACTCTACAATGAACACAAACGTGAGGGTTGCCGTGGAGCATTTTCGCAGCATTGCCAACAACGAAAGTATTGTTTTCCCTTTTCAAGGCAATGGTCCGTATGTTCCAGCGCCTGCTTCTGAACGACTTACGCGCCGGTATGAACTTGCGGAAAGCTGCAGCGATTTCACAGATGAGTGCTTTCAAGGACGGTACATGACGTACACCACAAGCTTCAAGGAAATACCATTGGATATCTTCACTGGGAGGATGGTGTTCTACGTGGGTTTGGCGGGGGCATGGTGTGGGCCATGGACGCTGCGGCTGCAGAATGTGATGCCTCACGACTCCTCCACGGATGTAGATATTGTGATGGTGCTGGTAGACACGAGAGAAGGGTTCCAGTGGGTGCGGTGGTTAACGTCAACTCTCCCGGGAAATCTTTTTGTTATTGCACTGTGCGTCATGTGGGCGATTTCATTCGTTGTTGGTCTAAAGGAGCTGGGGATGCGGTCGTCCGGAGCTACGGTGCCAAATGGGCCGTACGTCACGGTTCTCTACGCGAGGGACGAAATGGAGGATCAGCACTGTGGGTTCCTCCAGCGGTACGTGCTTGCATTGCAAGAGACCCTATGGAAGATTGTCTCTCTGCTCTTGGTGGCACGGCGTTCACTCTCTGAACGATTTTCTCGCCGGTCGTGGCGCCGCTGGACGGTGGATCACATGCAGGTCAGCACAGATGATGTTGGTGAGGGGGACGCAGTGAGTAACGGCATCGCGCGTGAACTCCAAGTGCACAGTCTCGTCGTGAGCGATGACAACAGCGGCGATGGCAAGGATGAGCGTGGTGGCTGTGGTGGGAAGAGGAATAAGGACGCCGCGGAGGCCGAGGCGGAGGCGGACGCGGATGCGTCCGCGGAGGACGACGCTGAGTTTTTCTGCCGCATATGCCGCTGCACGAAGCCAGCTGGGGATTTATTTTCTCCCTGCGCTTGCGATGGTTCCGCCAAGTACGTTCACCGTAGTTGTCTGGAAAGATGGCGGGCCATGACTTCAAATGCGGAGCATCGACGCGTCTGTGCTGAGTGCAAGTCACCGTACATTTTGGTGCTGGAACGAGTTCCGACATTACCTGATGGGAGTTTGGGAAGCCCCGTGTGCGTGCCGGCATTCTACACCTTCGCGTCCCGCACGGCGCTGTTGCTCCTCTTTGCGCTCCAGCTGTGGTTGGGTGGGTATTACCTGAAGATCTGCATGTATCTCTTTACTGGGATGGATGAAGGTGTCATTTGGTCCGCCGCACACCTGTACCACTGGGTCCTTGGCCTATACTACATTCTTGCGCTCTGCCTCAACATGTGCGCCCTTGAGCGTGCCCTCTGCAACTTCCGTGAATCTTGGCAGCAGCTGCTTTTAATTCTTCTTTCCATTGGTGCTCTTGAGATTCCGCTCAGCTACGCAGGGCAAATAGTGTTGTCGTGGCTGCTGAATAGGATGTGGTCTGTGGAGGTTTCCTACTCCTTGGGCATCGTCGTCATGTTTGTCATCTATATTGAAGTCCTTCCACACTTGTACGAGCATCTGGAGTCGTTCTCAACGCTTCGTGAAGTCGTGGCTTCTCGCGTAGAGAGGCCGCAAAGTGGGGAGGTTGTGTGAGGGCATAGTGCCTCTTCTCCTCCCCCTTTTTTTTTCTCTTTTTTTGTTTTATCTCTTGTCTTATATTTATATCTCGCTGCTTCCAGTGGCTCGCCGCCCTGTGAACGGGTAGACACAAACCGGGCCGTGTGTGGGGCCCCCTCCTTCTTCTTCTTCTTCCTCCACTGCACGCTCACAAGGGTGGGTGAGGGGGGTGAGGGGGGCGGTGCATTGATTGCATTCCATCTTTCTTTTCTTTGTCTTTTATTTCGTTACCTCTCGTCGCCGCCACTCGCCTATTTAGAGTCACGCCGTTTGATATTACTTGCTGTTGTGGAGTAGTTCATTGGAGGAGGATCGCACTACCGTCAATGCTCCGTCGCAGTGCACTGTCATTGTATTCGGGTGTCGCGGCACCAATTGGAAAGGGCCGTGTGGTGCCGCTGAAGTTCGACGGTATCAAGCCTGTCTATGTACCAAAGAGTTTTGTGACGCAGCTTAACGTCTTGGGTTTGTGGGCCATCAGCAACATGATACCCAACTTCATTTTTGGGTTTCTATTGATTGCCGGGGCGCATGGAGGCCTGACGGGAGCGTGGCCTCCGGACCCGCATTCCCTGCACCCGTAAGAGCGCCGTGTACGTGTGTGTGTGTGTGTGTGTGTACGCGGACCGGGTAGAGTAGGCAGCAGCAGCAGCCACGAATAAATAGTAGCAACAGGATTAGAAATCGGACTTTTGGGCTTTTTTTTTTTGTTTATTATTATTATTATTATGAACAATGAATGGTGGTGCAATAGTCCGATGCATTATGTGATGCGCAGCAGTCTCCATGCCTGCCTTGTGAGGGGCGACGGGCAGACGCGGCCACGTGTAGTGAAGTGGTGTGGCGGTGGGTGAAGATGTTTTACTCGCACGGGACTGTTGTGTTTTCTTTCTTTCCTTTTTTGTTGTTGGTTTCTTATTCGAGTCGCGTTCTCCTTCTCTCCTCTCTTCTTCTTCTTCTTCTTCCCTCACGCACGCACTTCCACGGCAGCCTCTACGAAGAGTCTTTTATATATATATATATATATATATAGATCCCCCCTCACTTCCCCTCCCTCGCCTATTCACGCTCCATTCCTTCCTCGTTGTCTCGCCGAGCAACGAGGCAATTGAGAGGCGGAAGACCGCCAAACACACCACCACCACCAACTAATCAACGAAACAACCACCCACCTCGCGTGCTGTGAGCACACGCACACGCACACGCACACACGCACACACGCACACACGCACACACACTGACAACAAAAGAAAAAGCAAAGAAGAAAAAACACACACAAGCAAAGAAGCAAACAAGAAAGAATGGACGCCTACGAGATCCTCAATCAGCTTGGAGATGGGACGTTCGGGTGCGTCGTAAAGGCGTTCCATAGGAAGACGGGGCAGATTGTTGCTGTCAAAAGGATGAAGCAGAAGTACTACTCCTGGGAGGAGTGCGTGAAACTGCCTGAGGTGTCGGTGGTGCGACGTATTCAGGGTCATCCCAACATTGTGAAGATGCGGGAGGTGATCCGGGAGAAGAACGAACTGTTTTTTATTTTTGAGTACATGGACGGTGACCTCCTCGGCGTGATCCGAAAGGCGAAGCAGATGCAAAACCACACGATGGCTTCCATAGGCCCCGCTCTGGGGTATCCAAAGATCAAGAGCTATACGTTTCAGATTCTTCAATCGCTTGCGTACCTGCACCGCCAGGGTTACTTTCATCGAGACATGAAGCCGGAGAATCTGCTCATCAAGAGGGACCCATCGTCGACGCCGCAGGAGGTTATAAAGCTCGCTGACTTTGGCCTCGTAAAGGAGGTCCGCGGACGTCCGCCTTTTACCGATTATGTATCCACTCGCTGGTATCGGGCCCCCGAGTTGCTGCTTCAAGACCGGGCGTACAACAGCCCTGTAGACATCTGGGCCGTTGGCTGTATAATAGCGGAGTTGATAACCACCCGCCCACTCTTCGCGGGTAGCAATGAGGTGGATCAGCTGCAGAAAATAATGGCGGTTCTAGGTTCACCGAATGAGCAGACGTGGCCTGAAGGCATGATTCTCGCCAAAAAGATTCGGTACTCATTCCCTGTTATCAAGGGAATAGGCTTGGAATGCGTCCTCCCCCCTCACCTCCCCCCCCAGGCGCTTGACCTGATGAGGCAGATGCTTAGCTACGACCCAAAGAAGCGTCCCACGGCACAGCAATGCCTCCAGCACCCGTATTTTAACGTTGGCGTAGATGAGGAAAACTTTTTGCCTCGAGCCGCAGCGAAGCAAGTGGCGAACGCAGCAAAGAAACACATCCCTGGGCCACAAAGCGCCCCACCTGGGAATGCCAACGCGACTACAACCGGAAATGTTAAGCGTACACCGTTGGTAGCCACAACGGCGGTGCCGAAGGTTAGCGGCCCACCGTTGTCGCCACCGCTGCAGAATTTCTGTCCCAAGGGCCCCACAGCCAAACCTTCCGCCGCCGCTGCCGCTGCTGCTGCTGCTGGCGCTGACGCTGACGCTGGCGCTGGTGGTAGTGCAGGCAAAAAGGTACACCACCATCTGACGACATCGAAGCCGGTGCCAACGGAAACGCCTCTTTCGTTGGACACTGCAAAAAGCGCTCCCCGCGACGCTGTTCCTCCTTTCCCTGCAAAAAAGGCAACGAGCGGCGCGCTGGCTTGCGGTGATACTGACTGCGTGGACCTGGAGGGTCTTATGGACGAGTTTGCCGGGGAACTTAAAACACTGGGCCTTTTACCACAGCAGAGGCAGAAGACTTACTCTGCCGTGGGTGAGAAAAAGGAGGATGCGACTACTACACAGGATGCAGGCGTTGCCAAGAAAATGGTTGGCATGAAGGAGTCATCGGCTACGCCAAAGGATGCAGATTACCTCACAACACTTCTTAGTTCTACTCGTTACAAACAGTCCTCGTTTAGAGACGGCAAAGGAGGTGCAGCTCCTTTGCAGCCACTTGGCACAGCGCCACTGCATTCCCGCGATCCCCTGCCGCTTCAGAACCCCACAACAGTTGGTGGCGGCCAACATGTGGTATTGCCACCCACCAAGGCATTACTTGCGAAGTATAGAGATGGAAAGACCCTTCGTTCCTTCAAGTAGTCGGGCGCCCACCTGCAGAGTGTACATTGCACCAACCACTCATCCACCCAGCTGGAGTGTACATGTGAAATTAGGCGCATGCTTTCTGTGGCAGGGACGAGTGGCGCGTTTTGTTGCGAGTCGCACATGTTCTTTTTTTTTTTTATTGTCGCTGCTGCTGCTGTTGTTATTATTTATATAAAAACAAAAAAAAAAAAGAGGCGGAGGTGGAGGAGGAGAGTTTTTCTCCGCTGCATTGCGCCCCCCTCCACCTCCACTTTTACTTCTCGATTTTTTTTTTTTTCCTTTTTTGTGTTTTCGTTCCGTTCCTCCTCACCATTTGCAGTTCCTCCTCTTCTTTTTTTTGTTTTCTTGTGCCTCTTCTTCCTTCTTTGTTCGTTTGATTGTTTGGCGTACGGTGGTTCGACTGGATATGCATATTTTTTTACTGTTTGACGTTCTCTTTTTTTTTTTTTTTATTTGAATTTATTTTTCTCTTCAACTTCTTTTCTGCTTCTTTTCGTCTCTCATGCACGTGTTGAGTGGGGAGGCAACCGGACGCCACTGGTGCGGGATAACGTCCACGGCAGAAGGACGTGTCAGTGGCGATAACAAAAAAAAAAAAACCCCCACCACCACCACCACCACCCCCCGCAAAAGGAACAAAAAACATATACACACACATATCTATCTATATATCTATACTTATTAAACCGGAAGAAGGAACTGGGCAAAGCACAACCGGGGTGGGGGTGGGGGTCGCTTCACTGAGGCACTCACTTTGTTTGTTCGTTTGTTTGTGTGGGTTGAAATAACAGCAACAACATTCAGGGAACAACAACAACGACAAGGGGAATATATTCATAAATTCTTCTTGAGTTCCAGGGGCATCATTGGTGTATTTTCCTCTTCCTCTTCTTGCAGTGTTGCTTGCGTTGATGTCTAGCGCCGCCACTGCAGTCGTGAATGCCTTGAGACCCGCGTGCCAGCAGGTGGTCATCTCCGTCAAGGGTATGGTGGGCGAGTCATCGACTGAGACGTTGTTGCTTACGTGCACTCTTGCCGTGATTTGTTTTTTTGCCATGTATTGGGTATTCTTTCTTGTCGTGCCTGGTTTCATCAAGGACAGGCACTTGCGGCACCTTCCACAGGTGCCGGGAAAACTACCGGTGTTCGGCCACGCCCTTATCCTGATGAAGGGATCGCCATGGACCAAGATGGCGAATTGGAGTCTCAACCCTGCCCACGTGGACGGAGGCGGCAGCGGCAGCAACAAGAAAGCGGACACTTCCCATATTAATCGTTTAGTGACGTTTAGCGTCTTTCATCAGCGCGTGGTGTACATCAACGATCCCGCGTTGCTGAAACGTGTTCTCCTGACGAACCAGCGGAATTACGTCAAGGACATTGATTCCTCGTACAAACACTTCATGTGTCTTCTTGGAAGAGGGCTTGTGACATCGGAAGGGGAGAAGTGGAAGAAGGGGCGCTTGCTACTTTCACATGCCCTGCGCATCGACATTTTGGAAGATATACCAGAAATGTCAGTGAAGGCAGTTGGAAGGATAATGGACAAGCTTGCTGCCATTGACAAGGCAGTTCCATTTGTGGACCTAAACGAGGAATTCAGACACATGACCCTACAGGTGATTGGAGAGACGGCGCTCTCTTTGAACTACGACGAGACGGATCGCATATTCTCCGCGCTCTACCTCCCCATTGTCCACGAGTGTAACCGCCGGGTGTGGGAGCCATGGCGCCCGCTCTTGCCCTTTTCTCAGGGCTCCCGAGAACGTCGCACTTGCCTGAGGCAGTTAAACCAGGTACTCTGTGAAATCATTCAAAAGCGATGGGATAGTCGTCACTCGGCCCATGGGCGTGACTTAATGGCGCTCTGCATGTCTCAAATTGATAGGATGGACCGGAACATGGTGCTGCAGCTCCGTGACGATGTGAAGACAATACTCTTGGCTGGTCATGAAACCTCAGCAGCGCTCTTGACGTGGGCCACCTACGAGCTGATCTGCCACCCGGATGTGCGAGAGAAGGTTGTGGAAGAAGCGAAGGTGTTGTTCGATCCGTCACGTTGCGAGAGGAAGATTGAGACACCCTTCGGGACGTGGGGCATTCCCTCTGCATCTGATGTGCGGAGAATGCTTCGTTGGTCCCCAGCCGTTCTTCGTGAAACACTGCGCCTGCACTCTGTGGTTCCCCTTGTCATGAGATGTGCGGTGAAGAATGACAAGTGGCTCGCCGCCGAAACTGGCCTCGACAGGGATGTTGTTATTCCTGCAGGATGCTCTGTGGCGGTGGGGATTCAAGCTGTGCACTCTCGTCCTGACATTTGGCCGGATCCCGATGTGTTTCAACCGGAGCGCTTCATCGACGTTGAGCTTGCGAACAACAGCAACATCCAAGGGGATACGAAGTATGAGAGGTCTATTGACCCGTACGCATTTATCCCCTTTATCAACGGCCCGCGCAATTGCCTCGGACAACATCTTTCAATCGTAGAGACGGAGGTGGCGCTGGCGTACCTATTTCTGAATTGGGACCTTCGTCTGTTCGGCACCAGCGCCACGGGGGGCGGTGTGATGGATCGTGCGCTTCTAGAGGAGGCGGGTAAACCGCACGATTTCTTAACCCCCGTTGTGCCCCGTGATGGACTCAAGGTGGTGGGAACGTTACGTGCTGTGCCGAGAGAACGAGCGAGGGAGAGATGTAGCGAGCCCTAAAGTAGAGTCATGAAGGCGAAGCAGCAAGCAGACAATAAAAGACGAACACGAAACGGATCAACCGCGTCAGCTGCAAGAAGAGCAGCAAATGACTCCTAATCACCAGGTTTGAGTTGAGGAAACCGGTGGTACAGGCCGAGGAGGAATGACAAGAGAAGGGACAGTAGAGGAAGAGAGAATGTGCACTTGCCACATGCTTTTTTATTTCCCTTTTTTATTTCCCTCCACTACCCCTCTCTCTCTCTCTTCTTGTCGTTGTTGTTATTATCATTATTATTATTATTATTTTGAGTAGATATTCTACTCCGTTTGCGTCGTCTTGTCGTGGGGAAGCGGAACTGTTTGCTCGTCTGTTATCCGTTGCCTTCTCTCCGTGTTCTCTATTCGGCTTTTGTTTGTATGTTTTCTCTGTGTTTCTGTTGTGCTTCAAGTGCTCTTCCACCGTCAGGCCAATTGAGTCTTCTCTTGACGGGGTTTGGAAGGTTACACGGACCGAGGTGACGGCAGGGGTAACCAGCAAGGTGTCGGATTTTGTTGGCGACCGCTATTCCCAACAGCAGTCCCGCAGCCCTCCCCCCCCCCCCCCCTGGGGGAAAAATGTCACTCGTTCCCATGAGCGGTACAAATGCCGCCTTTGGTTTTATTGCCTCCGGCACCGGTGACATGGAGGCACGCCAGTCGCTGCGGTCGCGGTCGCGGTCGCCAGTGCGGACAGCTCCAAGCGCACATGCACGACGCTCAAACACGACGCTCCTCGGTGCATCTCAGCATGAGATTGTGTCGCGTGCGTTGCCAAAGGTGTCGGGTGATGTTGGGACGAACCGAATGTCTCAGGGCTGCACACAATGTGTGACAAAAACGCCTCTTGGTGCTGATGTACAGCAGCGTCAGCTCCTGAGGAGCCCACTAGTTGAAAAACCGCTCAACTGCGAGGAGGAGTTGTTGTTGCTGTTGTCTGGGAAGAGCAAGAATGAGGATGGCGATCCCCGTGGAACTCCGGTATCACGTGGTCTAAATGGTGCTTCCTTTTCATCATACCTGGTGAATTCTTCTCTCAGACGTTCAAGGTTGGGGGAAGAGCAGGAGGAGGAGGAGGAGGCAGAAGCATGGGAAAAATCATGTGGTATCGCATGGTGCTCGGACGGTAGCGGCTCAAGCTTCCACGAGGGTGAGAGTTTAGTTGATGATCCGGCAGACTCCGTCTCGTCAAGCACACGGTTTACCACCGAGTTGAATGCATATCTCCAGAAACTGGCGGACTGCAGTGAGAAACTTGAGCGCGTCTTGTGCGCCAACGAGGGTGTCGTTTTGGGTGCGGTGGGGAGGAGCAAAGTGGGACGTCATGTGGATGGCATCCGGTCCATCGTCGAGAAATTGCGCGTGGTGTCGCGGGACACGGAGAGGAATCTCATGGCTCACGATCAAATGCTGAAAGCGACCATGGCGAGGACGCGAATGGACGAGCGGCGCATCATTCGCCTCACGGCGGAGAAGGAGGGCGCCTGCAACTCCATGCGAGAGGCCATGATGCAGGCGGCAAGGGAGCTTCAGCAGGAGCGGGCGGCACTGAAGACTCTTCTGCTCGAGTTGACAGACCAGCGGGAGCAAGAGACGCACACATTGGAATCCGCCATCGGCGATGAGAAAATGGTTTCCGCCCGTGGAGGAGGCGACACGGCTTCCCCATTGTCAGTGGTGTTGCAACGGAGCACGCTGACAGAGTGCAACCCCATCACATCAGGGGCATCAGGTTTAGGTGGTGTGCCTGATGATGATGGTGGTGAGGATGATGATGATACTAATAAAGATGCTGCAGCTGCGTCGAGAAGGCATTGGATCTACGCCCATGCTCTAGGCTACTTTTCCGACTGCAAGGAACCCTCCAAACCAGAGTGCGTCTGCCCCATGATCGCACATATGGAGTCGTACGAGATGGCAAATGATGTGCTTCGCTCTAGACGACAGATGTCTCTTATTTTGCAGCTTATCACCCGCTCCCCAGCTGCGATGCAGTTCTACCTCGGGCTGCTGAAAAGGCAAATGGAGGCCATGAGGATCGCGTGGACGGATCTGGAGAGGGAGTGCCTCTCCAAGAAGCAGCAGCTGTATGAACGTTGCCTCCAATGACGGCCTTCCCGCGCCTCATCTTTGCATTTTCGCCTCTTCGCCATCAGAAGAACGACAACCATGTTGGTGTGTCGCTCGTATCATCAGTACTGACGCCACCGCTGCTCGTGTCTATTCAGTCGTGTGTGTTTTGTGTGTTTATGCCGCCCTGTTTGTAGTTATATTATCGCACTTGTTTGTTCGTTTATTTGTTTATTTATTATGTTTTCAACAACAACAAAAAAATTATCATTTTTTTTTTGTTGTTGTTGTTGTTGGGTTTGTCTTTGGCCACTGACGCCTCGTGCTGTACAATGTGTGTTGCCCTTGGAACTGAGGTGTCATCCGCGTAATTCCTCTTCATACTTTTATATTAGTATTATTTTATTATTATTTGCAGCAGCTGCTGCATCACATACACGCACATACAGGCATACATATATGTGTGTGTGTGCGTGTGTTTATGCCGCCCTGACGCAAAGATTGAATGGTGGACACGCTTCGACGCTTCTGTGGGGTTGGGCGGGTGTTGCACGTCCTACAGAAGAAACATCACTGGCTTGCAGAAGATGCCTCTGTGTGTTTCGTCGCTGGGCCGTGGCAGCACACACTGCTCAAGTGGATCGCTGGGCAGCAAAGTAGGGAAAGGCGGGCAGTAGAGCGGCTACAGCGGCAGCGGACAACTTCAAGAGGGACGCCAGTGCGTTTTATTCAGCTGCGTGATGAGGCTTCAGCAAAGAAAAGGTTTCTGGAGTCCACTCTCAGCGACCCGCACGGCGGTGGCGACTATCCCGCCACGTCGTTCTACGTGTTCGCCGATGCACACCGCCGTGCGGTCGCGCGGCTGAAGGTTGCTGGCACAGATGTAACGCCCCTCCCATTCACCACGGCGGAAGCGGCGTCGTACGTCAGGCGCCAGTCAAATGGCAGTAATGCATTTGCCACCACAACGAACCTCCAACTGGAGGCGAGTGCCTTCTCCGACAAGAGCTTCAGGGGGGGTGTCGCATTTGGGGATTCTTGCGCGGTGTTTCTTGATCGCCACACCTCGGACGTCGTCGCTGTGGATTTCACGGAGCCCCAGGCATTAGAAGAGGCACCAGTTGAAGGGCCGAGTGTGAGTACCAACACACGACAGAATCTCATCGACACCATGACACTGAGTACACACCTCCTCAAGCCCACTGGCGCCGTGCTGCTGCGATTCCCGTCATGCATGAGGTTAAGCGGTGACGGCACCGCCTCCGTGCGGGCTGTTCTGCGGCACATGCGCTGGATTTTTCAGGAGTGTGCCTGTGAGGCGGACGGCGAACACTTCTACTATTTGGGGTGCAGGAGCACTGCTGATCATCAGCTTTCTGGAAACCTAGTAACCTCCTTTCCCGGGTTTTTAAAAAAGTCAGAGCGTCGCCCCAAAAGGTGGAACCCACGCAAGGGAAGCAACTGCAGCTATTTTGCTGCATTAATGCCGAGTTTTACAAATGCGCCGCCTGTCATGGACCCGTTGGGTCATGCCGCCACCCAGGCGGCGGATGTGGATGCGCGTGTTGAGGAGAGGGCCGATGCATTTCTCAACTTGTCTGTTGAAATGGTGGAGAGGGGGTTGTACAACCGTAAGCGGGACGACTAGGGAGGTGGCATGCACTTCACACACACACACAGAGAGAGAGAGAGTATTTGCTCGCCCCATCTGGGAGCGGGAGTTGGATGGCCGCTGTTTTTTTTTTGTTTTTTTTTTTTGTTCTGTTCTCGTTCTGGTGGGAGGTCTGTCGTTGTTGTCGTCGTCGTCGTCGTCGTCGTCGCACTTGTTTCTCGTGCCGCCGCCGTGAGTTGGAGGCCTTCCATCCGCTTTCATCTTTAGATGTTTCCGTGTTTCTCCACACCTGTCGAGTAATGCCCGCACACGTTTTTTTTTTTTTTTTCCCTTTCAACCTCTGATTTAATTTCTCGCACATGCAGCTGTGGGAGGGGAAGCGGGAAGTGGATGCACGACCGGAATTATGGGGCGCCACCTCTGGCAGGCCTGTTTTGCCGTCTTCCCGATATTATGTTGGCCTTGATCGGAGTGGTGGCGGTGTTTTTGGTGTTGAAGTTGCAGCACGAAATTGACCTCCTGAGCGTCGTGTGGAACGTGTTTCTGAGGCCAAACTACGATGAAGACCTTTGAGTTTTCCCTCCACCACCACCACCCGTCAATCACTTTTTCCAGTCAACACGCTCTTCACCCCTGCCAACCGAACGTTGGAGGTGACATTCTCGACGATGTTGGGTAACGGCGTCCGTGAAAACAACTCGAGGAACGAGTGGGGATGGTGGATGAGCCTTTACGGCAAGCGTTTCATCGCACTGGAGGGCACGAACAATCTACGTGCATCTCTCCTCCCTTCTCTTTTGTTCTCCTTCTTGCATGCGCGTGTGTGCGGGGGTTCTGTGCTCGTGTCTGCCGGTTCATCATTAGAATCAACGCAGGCTTATTATTATTATTATTATTTTTTTGTTTGTGGGGGTGGTGGGAGGTCCCTCTTTTTCTCTCTCCTTGCTCTTCCTTAAGGACATGACAGCAGATATGCGTTTTGTTGCACCGTTTTTTTTCCTACTCTGTGGATTGACGTGCGCTTACGGGGCGGTGACGACGATTCAACTGCCACCTAACGTGGTTTCACACATGAGTGGGGAATGGGGCGTCGAGGTACACTCTCCGTGTAAACCGTTGATTTCTAGCGGGACTCTCTCATTCGACAACGGCACGGTTGCCGTACGGTGGACCTCAGAGACGCTCTCGGGAGGTGGTCCCCTCGTGGAGCCAGCGCCTGAGGGGGCAGATGTCTTCGATGCCAGCGGACTCGCTTTGTTTTTTGGTGCGACGCGGGCCCGCAAGCCCATCTTGTACACTGTCTGCAAGCGCCAGGAAAACACCATCGACACGCCGGATCGCCCAGGGTTTGAGGAGCGGATGAAGTCAACGGAGCTTGTCGAGTACACTGGGCTCCTCTTAGGGGAAGAGAAAGCGGAGAGCGAGTGCCAGTCATCATCTCCAAATGTTTTTGTTCGCACGATCGGAAGCGATGTGCGGGGCCTGAAGGAGACGCACTGGAAGAGGAGGGAATCCCTGCAGTACGTGGAGGCCCAGTTTAGTGTGAGGGATCTGGTGGGGCATTGTGTGGAGAGCGACGAGGGCAGGGCGACTCCGGAGGAACCGGCGGAGAAGACGGGGGCTAAGAGCGGAAGACGGAGAAGACGCCGTGCGGGTTTCATTGCGGGGAGGATGGACCCCGAGTTGGAGGGCGTCACGGACCAACGCGCACGCGAGGGATGCATCATCATCCGATTGGCCCGACGGACGCTGCCAGTGAAGTCCTTCTACGAGCGCTACTTCCCGACCCTTCTTTTTGTTGGCCTTATGGTCATGTACCGCGCCATCTACGCCTTCACGTCCTACCGCACCCGCCGGAAGTAAAGCTAGGCGACTGCATTTACAACCCCTCCTCCTCCTCCCACTTCCTCCTCTTAAAACAAGAACAAAAAAGTACATTTGTACTAAACAAGCAAACAGAGAGAGAGAGAGAGAGAGAAAGCGGGAGAAGTGCACCTTTTTAACGTGGTGTGCCGTTTTATATTACTTTTTTTTGTCCCCTTCTTTCTATTTTCTGTTCACTCCCCATGTGTTGTTGCCCCCCCCTTCCCGCTCGCACACACTTCTACTCGACGGGTGCACCAGAGTCTTTCTTTTTCTTTTTCGTTTCTCTGCTTGTCGTCACCTCACTTTGACGAGCAGTAGCGGGTGTTTTTTTTTTCTTTTGTTTGTGTGTGTGTTTTTAATTCTTCATTTTAAATATTTGTTGTTGTGGTCGAAATTCAAAAAAAAAAAAGGAGGGGAGACGAAATACAAAAAAGAAAACAGAAAATGCCGGAAGCGGAATCCGACCAGAGTTACTGGCTGCTGCTGTTTCAGGAGGGTTGGGTCCCGTTGCTCATTATGGGTGTTTTCATGCTTGGCCTTAGATTGTTCAATGTGCACCAGCGGGAGCAGCAGCGGAAGCTGCTGCGTGAGGGGCTCATATCGGAGATGATCTACAAAGATGTGCTGCGGAGGCGCCGTCATCAGGAGTAGCTGGAGTACGTATAAATATATGCCCGAGCAATTCCATTTGCGGAGATGCAGCGGGTCGGTCAAGGCGCCGAGACGGCTCGCCCCTGTTTTTGTTTTCGATGCTGATTGATTGAGGCGCTCCCAGCATGACGCTGCTGCTGCTGCTGCTGCACTTATTTGCCTTCTCCTTTTCTCTCTTCTCTTCTTTTTTTTTTTTTTTTCTGTGTTTGTGTTTTCGCCCCGCATGCGTTGCCACCTGAGGGCTAATGTCGCTTACCGATGCTGACACGCAGCATTTGACAGTTCTTGGCCTTTCAACAAGTGGTGAGGAGGACGCCCTTGTGGGTTTGCTCGCCGCAGCGAAATGTTCTTCTGGTAGAGACCGCAGGAGCGGTACGCATCACGAGGATGCGACGTCGGAATCCTCGAAACCACCGCAGGGTGCCCCACCCCGAGAGGGTGCAAAAGTACAAACCGTTTCGATGCAGCAGTTGCCGAAGCGCGGCGCAGCGGATGGTGAATGCAGTAAACGCCGAAGAGATTCCACGAAGCCCTCGCCGAGACAAGCCACTGGGCGCTTTGCTGCTGTCCCTCCAAATACCAAGTTGCTGCGTACGGAGTCCGTGCCACAGGTGCCACAGGACACTGCCTTTCAGGCGGATCAGGTGTGTGATGACGCTGACACACTTCCACCGTTGCGTGAGCTCGTGCATTCTAAACTGGTCCGGCCGCTGACCGAAGTACTTCACGTAACTTCGCTAACGCGCATTCAAAAACTCAGTTGGCTGCCGATGATGGACAAGGCGCGTGATATTTTAATAAGGAGTGAGACGGGAAGTGGAAAGACCCTGGCGTACGGTCTCCCGTTGCTTCATCAACTCTTGTGCGAGTGTGATACGCATCCCATCAAACGTCAGGATGGGACCATCATCATCATCTTGTGTCCAACTCGAGAGTTGGTGGTGCAGGTTGCGGATGTGTTTGCCGCCCTCACCCGATGTGCGCTGTTTCTAACGGTGGGTGGCATTCACGGCGGTGAGAATCGACACAAGGAAAAGGCGAGGCTGCGCAAAGGAATTCCTGTTCTAATAACGACGCCCGGAAGGCTCCTTGACCACCTCAAGACGACATCATCCTTCCATGTGGAGCGAATGCAGGCTATTGTTCTGGACGAGGCTGATAGACTACTGGACATGGGCTTTGAAGAAACCATTAGGGAGATCATGGAACTGCTCTTGGTCAAGGCGGGAGGCTCAGCTCCCGTGACAGGCGGCAGACAACATACATTGCAACAGGGAGCCCAATGCATGAAGCGCGTCTTGGTTTCTGCTACAATCACGGCGGGTGTCGAGAGGCTCTCACACTTTGCACTTCGACGCAACGTCGCTCGCGTGGGGGAAACGGAGGACACCTTTTCCGTCCCGTCGTCGCTCCGTCAGCACTACGTCGTGGTTCCGACAAAGCATCGCCTTTCCACCCTCATCGGCTTTCTTCGTTCCCAGCTGGACGCTGGGGCGCGACGGGTTATAGTTTTCGTGTCCACCGCCGACAGTGCGGAGTTTCATTACTACCTGCTGTCACGACTCAAGTCGCCGTTTGCAGGCATGCGAAACGGTGGTCGACGAGAGGAAGAAGAAACGCCTCAACCACCGCGTGCTCATCGGTACAGCCTCAAGAAGCGAATCGAGGAGGCCAATAAACACGTGCATGACAGCAGTGAGGCTGTCGTCACCTTTGACAATGACTCGGACGATGGTGGTGAGACCGACGTATTGCGGGAGGCCAATGCCATGTTGGATGTCAACATTTTTAAGCTCCATGGGAATATGTCGCAGGTTGACCGAGCCTCCGTTTTTCACGCCTTTAAGCACGCCAGCGGTGGCACAAACCGATCGGAAAAGGGTGTTCTGTTTTGCACCGACGTTGCTGCCCGTGGGCTTGACATGCCTAAAGTGGAGTGGATCGTCCACTACGATCCACCGACGGACGAGACATGCTACATCCATCGCATTGGCCGTACCGCTCGCATTGGAAACATTGGTGACTCCATTTTGTTCCTCATGCCTCATGAGGCACAATACGCGGCGTACCTGAGCAACTTCATTACTAGAGAGCGACTTAAATCCACCCCTGCGGCAGATGACGTCCATGCGGCGGCGATGGAGGAGCGGAAGTACGAGTTGTTTTTATTCTACCTAACAAAGCTGGACCCAAAGGCGAGGCATATGTGGGCGCAGAGCACGGCAACTGTTGAGCGCGCCATCAGCCGCCTCGTCATGAAGAGGGATGAAAGTGTGGGCAACTTTTCCGTGAAAGAAACGACCCCGTCTGACGATCTTACGCGACTTGCGCTCTTTGCATACCAGTCATACATACGGGCCTACAGTGGGCGCTCGAAGGAAATGAAAAGACTTTTCTTTGACTATAATGCACTTCACCTCGGACACGTTGCCCAGAGTTTTGGTCTTGACAAGAAACCTCGCGAGGTTCAGATGCAGATCCAGAGTATTATACAGGAGGATCGAAAAGTTGCAAGAGAAACGTCTTTCTTGGACACCGCCGAGGACGATGCTCGTCCCCGAAGAAGGCTGCGGGTGGAGGTGCGGCATGACGATCGGTATCGGAGCATGATTGTTCAGAAGCAGCGAAAACTCACTCGGGACTGGTATGAGAAGAAGAGGCAGCAGGCGCCGCCACAACACAGAGCGCTTCAATTCACGGAGTTTGACGCATAACGGTACGTCTAGTATTTATATAAATATAAACATATATACATGTGTGTGTGTGTGTGTGTGTACATTGATACTCCAGAATAATGAAATGAGAAACTAAAGCAGAAGAGAATTGGCACGAACAACACACACACACACAAAAAAAAAAAAAAAAAAAAACACCAAAAAAACAACAAACGACGAGAAGAGTGAACGTTTGATACGCACCTCAACCTCCATCCCCGTTTTTTTTTTTTAAAAAAAAAGACACGAAACGATTTACATTTCTCTTTCTTGTTCGCACTGTCTATGTTTGTATATACATATATACTTATGTGTGTGTGTGTGTGTGTGTGTGTGTAACTCGGCCTTCTGTTTTTGTTCTCCTTTCAAGCGGATCGCCTCACCGGGTTTGTGTGGATCTTCTTGGAATCGACTCCAAAACAAACAAACAAACAGAAACAACAACAACAAAAAAAAGGGCATGACGACGTACAGAAATTTCCGCCTGACTGATATAATGACCTTCAACTTTGTCAACCTTGATCAGTTGACTGAGACATACAACACGTCATTCTACGGTGAATATACAAGTCGCTGGCCAGTGTATCAACGCATGTGCATTCACCCCACCACCGGCATTTGCATGGCGTACACACTTGGCAAAGCTGAGGGAAAAGGGGAGGACTTTCATGGACATGTCTCTGCTGTAACAGTGGCACCCACGTTTCGACGGCTGGGTTTAGGGGAGGCGCTGATGAAAGAGCTTGAGGCCACAACAACATACGTCTATAACGCGTACTTTGTGGATTTGTTCGTCCGGTATGGCAACACTGTTGCCAAGGAGATGTATCACAAGCTGGGCTACGTTGTGTACCGACGCGTGCTCGGCTACTACCGGGGGGATGGCGCAAAAGGTGCCCTGAAGGACAATGAAGACGCCTTAGATATGCGTAAGGCTATGCGACGAAATAATGAGCGTGAGAAGAGCAGCGTCATCCCGCTTTCTGAACCCATCAGGCCTGAGGAGTTGGAGTGGAGCTGAAACGCTCCAGCGGTTAAGTCCTCTTTGTTTCTGCAGCCTCGACATCTCCCACACGTGGGGGCAGAGAACCCATTGTTGTACGAGAATTTCCTCGTAGCTGTTTCGTCAGGTAAAGAAAAAAAAAGCCCACGTACCAAAGCGGGATTGCGTGCAGCATTCACTGCGAGGTGTGGGGGGAGAGAGAGAAGAGGGGGTAAGTGGGGAATGTGGGGCGGTTTGTGACACGCCGTCTTTTGTTGTGGTTGCCACGATATGTTTTTGTTTCTTTGTTGGCGTTCGGAGTGCGGTTTTCTTCTTTGCTGCCGTTATTGTTGCTCTTTTTGAAGATCGTCACACATTTTTGTGACGCCTGGGGATGCCGCCAGCTGGAGCATCGCACGGCGGTCGGGCTCTTTCGGTGATGGAAATAAGCGGACCAAACCGCGCCCCGCCGCCGTGCGTGCACGAGTGGAGGTGGACGTGCTTCTCGGCGAGAGAGCGCCCGAGGCTGCGAAGCTGAAGTGCTGTTTCAGTAACATGTGGATGAGACGGACGTCGAAAAGTTTAGACGGAATGCCACGCTGGAGACTTTTGGCCGACAACCAAATATATTTCTGAGGGACTACAACAGCAACAACAACAACAACAAAAAAAAAAAACTACTCGGGCGCATGCGCAGCCTGCCGGCGTACGAGCTGCGGCGGTGTGTTCTCTCCCGATCAGTGTGGTGGAGCTTCCTCGTGGAAGGTCCGCGTTGCGCCTGATCGCATTCTGACAATGGACGAGGTGGCGTTTGCGTACGACCTCTGGTTCGAGGAGAATCGCGTGTTCTCAACCCTCAGCTGGTTGGGCGTTCATATGCAGCAAGACCCTGCCGATGCGATCGCGATTCAGGACATGTTGTGGCGCGTAAAGCCAGATCTGATCATTGAGATCGGGACGAACACTGGCGGCAGCGCCATATTCTACGCAACAATAATGAGGGCGTACAATCCCCACGGGAAAATTGTGACGCTTGACGTCAAGCCCGTGAGCAACTGGTTTAACCCAAATACATCTGCAGAGTGCGTGGGGTGCATCCACGGAACACAGCACCCATGGTGGAATGACGGCATGATCAAATTTATCCTGGGAAGNGCTCCGTCGACGAGTTTGTTGCCAGAAACAAAGAGTTTGTGATTGACCGACGCTTCGAGTACCTGCTCTATTCGCAGCACCACCGGGGATTTCTTCGGAAGCAGAAGAAGGGAGAAGTCGTCTAATTTCTTCATCTCTTCGTCCTCCTCCCCTTTCCACCCTTCTGAACGGAATCGGTCTACGCCCTGCGCTGCGGCTGTGTGGCGACGATTCGGCTCTCAGTCCACCGGGCTTTCGCATGCCTGCGCCGCGTGGTGGGCGGTGGGAACTCGTGAAGGTTCCTTCCTTCCGTGCGTGTGTGCGTGTGTGTGTGTGTGGACCTTTTGCCGCTGTGCCATGCTCGTGTGCCTCCCCACTTTTCCCTCGCATGCGTTAAAACCAACGGCGCTATGGTTTTTCTGCAAACCGTGTCTTTTTCTTGTGCCCATTCGTTCTTTGCACGGGGCGCGGGGAGGGAATGTCTTCTATGGGGATTCTGCGCCTAATGATGGATCCTTGCAACTGCATCATTTTCACTTCCGAGGGAGGGATGAGGCGCGCGTGGGGTTCCATATTGGGACTTTTCCGGCGGTCCAGCTTGCCAATTTCTGCCACGCAAGCTGCTCACTCGTGGGCCTTGAGACTTCGCCTCGTGCCTTTTGCGCTGGTCTGTTGAATGGTCGTCTGCAACATGTCGGGGGAAACTCGCGGCCACGTTGTCATGGGTTCCGTTCTTCCTTCTCCTTTTCCCGCGCGCATGGGGCGGGAGACTCTCCGAGGCGCATGCGCATATTTATGTGCACATGTCTTTGAGCTGCTTAGCGAGGGGGGCTCTTTTGCGCTTGCGCGGCCTCGCGTGGGGCAAGCGGCGCGGGGTCTTGCGGAGGGCTGCTGCCCCTTCCTCTCTAAGCGGGCAACGCCGCTGCGCGCCGCCCTCCCGTGCTGGGCACAGGCGGATCTGGGCGTGCTTGCAGGTGGGGCGGCTGGGGAAATGGATTGGGCGTTTGCTGCGTCGGAGTGTGCGTCGTGGGGGCGTGTGTTGAGCGGTGCCTCTGCTGCTGCGTGTCCTCTGTTTTCTCGCCGCTCTCTGCCTCCCCTTGTGGCGCGCCCACGGGCGAGCGCGAGGAAAGCCGACGTTTTGGCATGCGAGGACTCGCGGGGAGTGGGGAAGGGACTCGCAGTCGCAGTTGCGGCCGCAGGCGCTGGCAAGTGTGTCGTTTGGCGGGCGTCGCACTTCGGAAGAGACGCCGCTTCCTGGTCGACGGGAACGGTGTGACGTGCTCGCCAGCTGTTGCTGGAGGGCGAAGAAGTGTCCATTGCGTTCTGCAGGCTGTTTTTCCTGCTGCATATGACGCGCTTGCGAGTCGCCGGGGGTGTTGGCTGACCGTTGCGTTTGAGTGCCGCCTCACTCTCTTCATGGTGGACGTTGTTGGCAAGTTGCGTCGTGGATGTGGAGGCAGAGGTTGAAGTCCTCCGCGGGCCCTTCATCTCCATCTTTACGCCGTGTCGCTGCGGCGGCTGGCGCTTTTTTTTTTTTTTTTTTTTGCCAGCAGAGAGCCACTGTGGTGCAGCTGCTAACGAGGAATCGCGCTCTCTCTGTGTGGCACGTCATGCACCTTCATCCTCCACTGTGCTGGAAGGCTTTGGCAGTGCAGCAGTTTACGTTTAGCCGTATTTTGACGCTCTACGTGGTGGTCAATCCGCGTATGCTGTGCGATGCCGCTATCTTTCAGTTGGCGTCTGCCGGGCGTTCCCTGC
>JASANX010000932.1:8374-50614 GCA_030849745.1 Trypanosoma scelopori | reverse complement strand
GACACGATATTGTAGAACGTCAGGATGTTCGCCCAGAAGGTTAGTTTAGAAAAATAACTTATGGTGTGTTTTCATTGCATCATATGTAATGTGATTTGTGGTTTGTATTAGTGGTAAGACGATTTCATATGCAGCAGAAATCCGGGACTGCAATGTGCGTGAAGCCGCATTAATTGTTTCTTACAACTTAAATGCATCAATGCAAATTAATTTTAGTTGTTTTTTTTTGTTGTTGTTGTTGTTGTGTGTTAAATTAAAAAAATTAATTGGTGATTAGGTGAAGTGGAAAATGAGAAGTAGGCGATATCACAACTGTGGAGGAGCGAAGTGCAGAGGTGTTTTGATGGAAAGGGGGGGTGCAGCCACCACAGAAGAAAAAAAAAAAAAAAAAGTGCGAGTTAAAAGAGAAATGAGGGAAAGGAAAAAGAAAAATACTTTTGCGCATGTGAGTTGCACACTTGTGTTACTTGCGCACCTTGCGGACGTTTCGGGCCTGAGCGTTTTTGCGCGCTTCGGCGGCGATGAGCTTCTCCTCGCGCTCTTGAATCACGTTCATGCGGAGACCCTGTTGCTTGGGCAGCACGACTGGTACTTGTTGCATGTTCTTGCCGATTACGAAGATGTTGGACGCGCGAGTGGCGAACTCGTGGCCGGCTGCGTCCTTCAACCGCGCAATGTCGAATGCACCGGGGTGTCGCTCGATTGACACAATCTCGCCAATGCGGCCGCGGTTTGCTCCACCAGTCACCATGACGACTTTGCCGTTTCCGGTCTTGATGAGGTCGACCGCCTTCTTCTCCTTCACGTTGTACACCAGCGTGTCGCCGCGCCGTGCGCGGGGGTCGGGGTAGCGGATGCGGTGGCCGTCGTGCGTCACGGCGACAGGGATGCGACCAGTGCTCGTGTAGATGTTCACCACCTTCAGTAGCTTGATGCTCGCCTCAGCCTCGCTGATCTTCACCAACGCAAAGCGGCCCTTCACATCATAGAGAATGCGGAAGCGGTCACCCGTCTTCGGAATCTCCACAACATCCATGAAGCCAGCCGGATACTTGCCATCCTTGCGCGGCTTGCCATCCACGAGGACGAGGCCCTGACGGAGGATCATCTGCGCCTCAGCAGCGTTCAGTGCGTACTTCAAGCGGTTGCGGATGATGATCAAGAGCGAGAGACACTCACGCAGCTTGTGGGGGCCGGCCCGTGGACGCGGAGCAAACACCCCCGTGAGCTTGCTGAGCATCCAGTCCTTGGGGGCATAGAGGCGCTTCAAGTGTTTCTTCGCCATGTCTTGGATTCCACGTGCAACTCACTATAGGAAGGTTAATAAGCAGAGCCGCAACAAGAGGTTAAGCCGGTGTAGGGATACAGTCGAGACGTGGAGAAACCAGTGGAAGTTCGTTTCATGCGGATTGCAGGGGTCTTGGCACACCACTGGTTTAAAAAAGGAATTATTAAGGAAGTAAAACGAGAACATAAAATGAAATCAAAACAGTGCGGAATCTGGCCATTGTCTAAATCATTCAACTGATTCAGAAACAAAATGAAGAAGGTTACTTGCGCACCTTGCGGACGTTTCGGGCCTGAGCGTTTTTGCGCGCTTCGGCGGCGATGAGCTTCTCCTCGCGCTCTTGAATCACGTTCATGCGGAGACCCTGTTGCTTGGGCAGCACGACTGGTACTTGTTGCATGTTCTTGCCGATTACGAAGATGTTGGACGCGCGAGTGGCGAACTCGTGGCCGGCTGCGTCCTTCAACCGCGCAATGTCGAATGCACCGGGGTGTCGCTCGATTGACACAATCTCGCCAATGCGGCCGCGGTTTGCTCCACCAGTCACCATGACGACTTTGCCGTTTCCGGTCTTGATGAGGTCGACCGCCTTCTTCTCCTTCACGTTGTACACCAGCGTGTCGCCGCGCCGTGCGCGGGGGTCGGGGTAGCGGATGCGGTGGCCGTCGTGCGTCACGGCGACAGGGATGCGACCAGTGCTCGTGTAGATGTTCACCACCTTCAGTAGCTTGATGCTCGCCTCAGCCTCGCTGATCTTCACCAACGCAAAGCGGCCCTTCACATCATAGAGAATGCGGAAGCGGTCACCCGTCTTCGGAATCTCCACAACATCCATGAAGCCAGCCGGATACTTGCCATCCTTGCGCGGCTTGCCATCCACGAGGACGAGGCCCTGACGGAGGATCATCTGCGCCTCAGCAGCGTTCAGTGCGTACTTCAAGCGGTTGCGGATGATGATCAAGAGCGAGAGACACTCACGCAGCTTGTGGGGGCCGGCCCGTGGACGCGGAGCAAACACCCCCGTGAGCTTGCTGAGCATCCAGTCCTTGGGGGCATAGAGGCGCTTCAAGTGTTTCTTCGCCATGTCTTGGATTCCTGTTGTACAGATGCAGCGTGCGTGTTGACCAATATGACAGGAGGAAGGCAAAGAAGATGTGTGAAGCACAACAAGGCGACTAAAAGGCGAGAACAGATTAAGAGCAACTTGTTCATGCTGTCACGCCCCACACCTCTCCACATCACCAGTGGAACAAACATCATGAGGTTTGTGTGTGATGCCACCAGCTGCTAGCACGTGTCATCGTTGCTTCGCACGGATTGGCATGAGTAAAAACTCGAAATCATTGCTTCACACCGACACACACACACACACACACACACAAGAGGAAAAGCAAGAAAAAAACAAAGAAAAAGAAAAGGATCTGCATGCTGTTGCCTGGAAACGCCCGTCGACTGCTGGAGGAGTGAAATGAAATGAATGAGAAATCTACGCAGCGCTTCAAATCTCTTATTTTTTACCAATGCGTCTCTGAATGGAGAAAATGGTTGGTGGGTTGTCGTCACACGCAGTACCATCTCCACCGTCATGATTGTTCTTGGCTGCAGCATCTTCCATTCCACCAGAGATGCTGCTGTTCCGCTCTGGGAGGAGGTGGCGAAGGTCAACGGTGACAACCTCGTGCCGCACCGTGTTGCAGAGGGACAAGAAGTTTCCAAAGCCGAAGACCATATCCCGCGTCACACTTTGCTTGCCACGTCCATGGACAACATTCCACAGCAACCCACTTGTTTCACACTGCTTCATCACGCCATAGTTGATGAGACCACACATCAAATCCTCATGCTGCGACTGCCAGACTATCTGCGTCCAGCCGTTTGGCTGACAGGCAAATACCGTATTGAATGCGTTTGTCAGAACAACATGTGCCCCTCTGCTGAAGGACAGCATCACAGAAACAGCACCCATCTCGTGATCAAATCGGCCGCCAAAGGCACCGATGACAACATATGTGGGTAGCAGCACAACCTCCGCAAGAGTCGCTTCTGCACACAGATCGTGTTCTCGCTTGGGATCATGGTCGCATCCCCCCTCTTTGGTGTCTAAGATGATATTGCCGCCCGACTCCAGCAGCTTCATACCGCTTGGTGAGCACAAGACGGGTGGGGGAACAATAACTGCGGCCTCCGGGAGGCGATCTCTTAGTCGCCGCAGGAGAAGCAGGGATTTCTCGAAATCGGTGGTGAACTGACAAGAGACATGCAACCGCAGCGGAGAAAAAGACGCCTCATTTCTACTCTGCTCCCGCAACTTCTCCCAGTCTGCCAAGGACGACGCCGCCGCCATGTGTTCCATCAGACTGACAAACTTATCGGTAGCAGACTGACGTCTGTGGTGGATGTCGTCCAGAATCTCCACCGGAATATCCTCCATCGTGGCGAAACCTTCAGCTGGGGCTAACGATGGCAACTCACTGCCGTCATTCACATGTGAGGATGTGTACGAGTCCATGTCACCAATGATGGCATCACACAACGGAAAAACAGTAAATTGGCGCAGATGTGATTGATGCTGCTGCTGCTGCTGCTCATCGACATACGCTCGCAACCGAGAATACGCACCATCGGCGCAGACGAAGCAGCACAATGCTGCCGGGGTTATATCCTCTCGCTTCCATGAGTATCGCTTCACGCAAAGAAGGCGCAGGTAATCCTCGTACTCCCATGACGCATTAGATGGGCTATTCAAAAGCACCACACCGGCAACCTGCTCCGCCGTGTCGTAGAAGTCATGCTGCACCACTTTGCGGCGCGGTATCTCAGCCGCTCTGCACATCTCCTACAAACACACACAGACATATTACATATATACACCCATTGAGAGAGGCGCACGAATGTTAAGAGTCATCCAAAGAGAAAAGGAGAAGTCGCATCAGTTAAAAGGGAAGGACACTACTAGCAACCAGTTCAACTCAAACACACACACACACACACAGAGCATATATATATATATATATATATATATATAGAAGAAACAAACAAAACAAAACACTGTCACCACTTGTCCTTCTCGTTATTGGAAATACGCCAGGGCCGTAAAATGCCGCATCTTCTCCCGTTTCGCCTGCGAGGGATTTTGCAGACGCAAAGAATACCTCGTGTATAAATATGTGTGTGTGTGTGCAGAAACTCGTGCACGAATGGCGCAAGAAAGGGAAAAAAAAAAGAAAAACACACACACACACACACACACACACACACACACACACACAGAAAAACAAAAAAGAGAGCGAACAGCAATGGGGCGGTTGCTGTTCATGCACGTGTACGTTAAAACCACGCAAAGTCGCTCATCACCTGCCCATCCCACTCCCACCCCCACCAAACACTGAAAACATTGCCATCCACACCTCCCGTGTCACGAGGATGAAACAGATGGGCAGCACTTGCTGCAACTAACATCATGCAGGCCCCTGTACGCGGGTGTTGAGTTCACTCTCGATGACAGACTCCACACACAAACACAAACACACACAAGCAACGGCTTGCAACCACAATGCACTGCTTTTTTCTTTTTTTTTTTTGGTTTTGGTTTTGCTCTTCTTTAAAACGCCTGCCCCACCATCGATTCCCCAGAATCGATTCGCTCTTGGCCGTCAGATGTCCGACGGGGCGACCCGTCCCGTCCCGCCGCATTTAATCCTTCCTCCAAAAGGCCCTCCTTTGCAGGGCAAGCAGCACGCAAAAGAGCAGAAAGAAAAAAGCATGTGCTGCCGCGTATAGTGAAGCCCAATGCCGCTGCCACACGGGCTGTTCGTCTCGAGGGACTCCTTTGATAGGCAGTGCTGGAAAGGGGAGCGGTGTCTTGATAAGAGAGGCATCCATTCTTTGCCGCCCCTCCCCAGACTTTCTTCTTCTGAACACACCGCAGATGTGCTGCGTTGAATCCTGCAGTCTAAGACTTGCAGAGACACCCACCCGCAGGCAAGAAGAAAGAGAGAAGGACAAGACACGCACAGAGAGAGAGAGAGAGAAGCCATTCAAATGGTTTTCTCCAGTTGTTATTGTCTTTTCTGTTGTTGTGTTTTTCGGGTTTCAGTTTGTCTTGTCACTTATTTATAAATGTCATTGGGCGGTGGTGGTGGTGGTGGTAGCGGCGACTGCGACGGCTGCGGGGGTCAACAAAGAAAAAGAAAAAAGAGACAACAGCCCTGAATCGCACAAGAAACAATGAGCAGCCAATGTAGGCGTGCCGGCACATGACGTGAGACAATCACTGAGGCAAACGACTTATCCCCCACCACCCCCCAAAAGAAAAAAAAAAAAAAACACACACACACAAAAAGGCGGGGAAATCGGCAGGTGCAAAAGTTGGAGTGCACACATTGACGAATGGTAAAAATGAATCGGTTCGCCTGTTTGTGTGTTAAAGAGAGGGGGAAGCGCTAATGACAATTATTGGCTCCCGCTGCCTCGCGTTTCGTTCTCCATCGCCTCGGCTCGACGGAGACGCATGTCAAGCGGCCTCTGCACGCGCCGAACCGAGTGCGAGAACACGCTGGGGAAACAACGCCAGGAATAAACAGCATACACTTCCATACAAAAATAAAGAAAACAAACAAACAACAAAAAAAAGAATCTGGAAATATAATATGGCGGGGCGGGTAGCGCGCACCCCCGTCCCCGTGAGCAGCCACCAGCTCCGCACCGCACCCGAAAAACGCGCCTTCCAAGCCTGCCCGGCGGCAGCAGCAAATACTCATCGCCTCCTCCTCCTCTTCTTCTTCTTCTTCTTCAAGTGCCACCCGCATGCCGCCACTTTCCTCCCGTCACTTTTGCCCGTCTTGCGAGCCTCGGGGCCCAACTCCATCAAACCCTCGAGAATCGGTCTTGTTTTTCAGGTGTCCGTTTTCTCTGACTTTCGAATCCACGCTCTCTACGAGACCAGATTTTTTCGCGGAGCGTGATGGTAACAGCGATGGCTGACAGGCCCGCAAGCAGAATTACAATGACAAATGCATAGAAGTTAGTCGCGATCCACTCCTTCAGTGTTGGAAGCGACACCTTCAGTTCCGTGTGATCCGGCATCATGCGCACACTAATATTCATTTTGCATGCAAATAATGAAGACCCTACCGCAGTACTTCATTGAAGGTGTAAAATGCAGGAAGAGGCGGAGGAGGAGGAGACTAAAGGCAATAAAGGCAATGTGCCCCCACTTTGCCCACCACAACCCTGCTCACATCAGCAGACATGTGCACGCAGGTACAAACAAGCATGAAATGCGTCACCTCCTACGAGTGGAGAGAGACTTTATTAGCAGCAGCAGCAGCAGCAGTCATCGTGAGAGCGATAGAAAGAGAGGAACCAATGAAAAATAAAAATAAAAAGAAACCCACGACTAGACAATGTGACGGGCACGAGCAATGCCCATCGTCATCCTTATCGGCATCATCATCATCATCATCATCATCATCATCATCACTGGCCCCGCCAACAACAACAACAACAACAACAACACGTGTGACACGATCAGAAGAAACTGCTACCACGAAGGAGAACAGCAGACACACACAAAAACAAAAGGAATGGCGGCGAAATAACAACAAACAAACAAAAGGCAAAAGAAGTCAAATTGCGTCAAGAAAAGTGAAATCGAGACCATCCCATCACGGCACCATGCCGTTCGCACCGCAATGGCCCGGGCATATTTTGGCATACGCATGAGGCGGAAGAATAATGCAACTAGAGACAAATGTCACACCCAAAATGAGCGCACCTGGGCACCGTTCCTGAATTCATCCTCCTCCTCCTCCTCCTCCTCCGCCTCCGCCTCCGCCTCAACTTCTTCTTCTTCTTCCGCTTCTTCGGCGTCGTAATCGTCGTCAAAGTCTTCGTCACTCACCACACTTTCACTCTTCATTTGTTGAAGGGCTTTCCGCACAAAGTACACGGTTCCCAGCGTGACGACAACCAAAATGACGCCAAGCACCACACACACCCCGATGATCCAGCCGTTAATGCGCATCCATGGGGAGTTCCGCTTCTCCATGGGACCGCCAACGTCCAGCTTCATGCGAGGAATAGACTCCCGTGCAACCGCCTCGATAACGGAGGGCAAAAACCTACTGAACAGATCCGAAATGTTTGGGGCTCCGGGTGGTGTCACCGTGTCTGATGCAGACCACAGCGGCAACGAGGCATCTCCAGCGGTCACGCGCATCACCGCCAACAATAAAACGCAGCAGAGCGGCCGTATCATGTGGAACACGTCGATGTGAAAGACAACGGGAACAACAAAGTTGTGATGCAGTTTGTCAAGGGGGCAGGGCGTTTGGCCACAGCACCGATCACACCCTTCGCAGAGACGGCCACACCGTAGACCAGCACTTGCAAAGCCAAAAAAAAAAAGAAAAAGAAGAAAAAAGAAGCGGAAGGGAATCATTATAAGAAACACATGCAGCAGTCACAGTAGCCACAGGCACAGAGCAACTATCAAAGAATCCACACACACACACGCACACACGCACATCAGAGCCATCTGACTGTATGCTACGATTTCTTTCGTCTTCATTACTGTGCAGCTGATCTCCGCCCCAAGCCCCCACCATTTTTCCTCGTTTTTTTTTTTGTTTTTCGTCCCCCTTTTCTCGCTGTAGGTACCATTCACTGATCATTAAATCCATTGCACCCGTTTCCCAAATCTTGCTGGCTCTCTCTTCCTCCTCCACACCCAAGAGAGCAGAGCACATAAATGTGCCCTCCCCATCTATGCAACCAAAATCAATAACGCATACTGCCGAGATCACTCCATGCTTCACGTATATCCACTCACCACACAACCGCCCTTTCTTTTGTTTCCCCTCTCTCTCTCTCTGCCCGCTCACTCTAATCGTCAGCCAGTGAACACGAAGGTCCAAAACACGGACAAGAGTAAAGGTGAGCCACCATGGCAAACTGCCAGCGTTACGTGTATCTCTTCTTCTTCTTCTTCACCACCTACTCTGCACTGGGGAGGGGGAGGAGGAGGGTCCACAAAGCAAAATAAAATAAAAGAAGGCGATAATCCACCACCATACCTCGTTTTAAAAAAGAAAAGTAAAAAAAAAAAATTGAAAAGGAGACATAATCGCAAACAGATGGAGCAGGAACATACGCGTTTAGGCCTGAGCACGAGTGAGAAATTCCACCACAGCAACGGCATCACGCGATACCCATTTTGCATTGTTCCGTATACCCTCGATGCCCTGCTGGAGGCTACGTGTCATGCCCATTTTGGCCTTCTCGTCCAGTTGACTCCAGAAGTTTTCCATGTCTATCGCCACTGCCTCGTCGGTCGCGTATTCAAGAAATTTAAGCACACGGCCGAGAATAAGGCCTGGTAGCTTTTCCCCGAGTGTTTGCCACGCACTCTTGAGCTGCCCCGCGTACAGAGTCTTTGTCTCAGTGCTGGAGGCCAATGCGCCAAGAATGTAAAAGACGTCCTGGCTGCGAACCTTATCGGAGAGGGCGTATTCAAACAACTCAGCCACCACACCCTCGACCCTGGAGGAGGCGAGTGCACGAAGATAGTGTGACCGCTCCATTGCTTCGGTGGTCACCTCTGCAAGTGTCTTTACTTCGTCCAGAGCTTCTCTGCCGTTTTCTCTAAGATACACAGAAAAGACGGCACACCGCAGATCCGCCAGAATCGGCGTTGTGTGGCGCTCGGCATGTAATTTAAGAGCATGAGCGACAACGCCCTGGTCTTTAGCCACTGCGAGGCGGCCAAAAAGAAGTCCACGCAGTTGAAGCACAGAATGACTATCCTCAGACCTCTTGGTGTATCCAATCCTCATCATGGCCTTTGAATATAGCTTGCAGCAGAAGGCATCGTGTGCGCTTAAAGCCTTTTCCCCCTGTGATTCGACCAGCATCCTTACATCGGTCTCAAAGTCCACGACGGCGCACCAAACTGTGTAGTCGTCCTCGTCCACGTAAGACGAAAGCAGTTTCATAGCATCCACCGCACTGCAATAACCAGCCCTGGAAAAGGCATGATAGTCGGAAATAATACCCAGTCGATCAATGTTGGAGATTTTTTTTGCAGCAACGGCGGAAATCAAACCTTGCAGCAAATCCTCCGTCCCGTAGAGGACACGGCAAAATGCGGATTGATTGCTGTTCACCTTTATCCACGATGCGTTATGAACTGGTATGGTGTTTTCCCGTTCTTCAATTGTAATGTACTGAGGATCATTCTCCGGTGTTGCAACACACAGCGGAATTTTCCAAACTGTATCATCCTCCGCCGTCGTTGCGTCACCTGTGGTGAGAAAGCGCTTTTGGACGACATGCAAACTCTGCTTGTCTGTGCTTGAGGTTACTGTGAGATACGGGTATCCCTGCCGCGCAGTCCAATATTCCATTATGGATGCCAGCGACTTCCCGGCTGCTTGGCCCAAAAAAACCCACAAATCTTCGGTAGTTGCGTTGCGATATGCAAAATGCTTCAGATACGCCATCATGCCCTTCTGAAAGGCCGCTTCGCCAATAAATTCAACCGCCATACGCACAATGCTTCCACCTTTGCTATAACTTATCGCATCAAAGATGTCATCAATCTCCTTGGCATTTTGAACGTCCACCTCAACGGGGTGTGAGCTTCGCATCGAGTCCAACTTGAAGGCACGCATCACCTCATCATGAATAAACTGCGTGAAGACTTGCCATTCTGGAAATAACTTGTTTATGGCCCAGTATTCCATGTAGGTTGCAAAGGATTCGTTGAGCCAAAGCTCCCTCCACCACTGCATTGTCACAAGATTTCCAAACCACTGGTGCGCCAGCTCGTGCGCCACGACAATGGCAACGTACTGTCGGTGAAAAGCGGTGGAGTTCGCATCACACAAAAGAGCGATCTCGCGGTATGTAATAAGACCCCAATTTTCCATCGCCCCCGCAGCAAAGTCTGGGATGGCAAGAAGATCAACCTTGGGCAATATGTAGTTGGAGCCAAAAAACTCCTCATATAGGGGTATCACACGGCACGCAACATCGAGGGCAAAAGAGGCCTGCGATTTTTTTCCTTCAGGGGTGAAGATACGAACCAACGTTTCACCCGTCTGGCCGTCCTCGCCGGGATGCGTCTTCTTGATGCGGCGCTCGATGCACTCAAATACAGCAATCGTCCACGCAAGAAGATATGTTGACATCTTGGGTGTAGGTTCAAAGAACCAACGGGTATTACCGCCGCATTGCTCCGTCTTGTAGTGTGGCGTGTTGGAAAGCACCAACAGGTTTGATGGCGCGGTGATGACCATCTCAAACACCGCCTTCACAGCAGGTTCATCCCAACATGGGATTGCACGGCGTGCATCCACAGCTTCAAACTGCGTTGTACCCATGTAAGTCACCACGCCCTTGACGGTGTATTTGCTTCTGTAGAAGCCAGCGAGTTTATCGTTGATAATCCCTGTGTAATCGATTGAAAGAACAGCCTCCCCGGAAAAGGCCTTGCGAAGCGGAAATGTTGCCTTCATTTCTACTTCATTCAGGGTTACTGATTCGATAGGAATGTCCTCTGGAGCCGCCGAAGATCCTGCTGGCGTGAGAGTTACCTTCACAAATGTCAGTTCATTGTAGTTGAGAGTAATGCTTGTTTGTGGTTCCTTCGCCGTTAGTTGTATGTCGACATGACCCGTAAACACAAACGATTCAAAATCCGGTGTTATAGCCACTTTGTAGTGATGTGGCGTGGGGTCCGGTGGAAGAATGTTTCGCGGAGGTGTCATTCCGTTCTCTCTTGTTTCGGTTTTGGTTTTTTTTTTTGTTTTTTGTTTTTTGGCTTCTCAGGTCCCCTTCACTCTCTTTTCGCTTGTGGCTTTTGTTGCTGTCTCCGTATGTGTGGTTCTTCTCTAGTTTGATGGCCTTTCGTGCAAAACTATGTACGTGAGAATGTGAATAGCAATAATGATGATATCTATTTCGGCATTGGCACATCACAACAACAACAACAACAAAAGGAAAAGAGTCCGAGACAAAAACAGCAGCAGAAGGGGAAGCAGCAGCAGCGAACAAAAAAAAAAAATCATAATAATAAATAAATAAATAAATAAAAGAGACAAGTCTCGCGTGTTGCACGGCAATGACAGGCTCAGTTTGTTACTTGCTACTCGGATTTATTGTCTTCCAGAAATGCATGCAGCATCTTCTCTGCCTTGGCGGCCTGCTGCTCGTTGGCGCGTCTTTCCCGTTCCTTTAGATGCGGCGCTGTGTCGGACAGATACTGTTGCTTCGCCTCCAGCAGGGCTTCGTGAAGCTCGTCCATGCCGGCGCCAGATGCCGCCGAGACACTTGCGAAGGGGATGCCTTCATAGAATCCGTGTGTAAACAGAGAGAGCGACTGGACCAAACTCCCTGCGTAGCTGTCGCTACTGCCACTTGCGACGACATCCGCCAGTGCATCGTGGTTCCTCATCCAGGCCGCAACCCCGTCGGAGGAAACAACGTCTGTTTTGTTGAAGGCAAGAAGCAGGGGGATTTGTTGCTTTAACATGATGCTGCTGGAATACAACATGGTGCTCATAAATATCTGGGGATTTGCGCAGCGCACAGTATCGGCGACGAAGAGCAGAGTTGTTGGCCAGGTGGCTGCGAAGGACTCCGCAATAATCTGCCCAGATGCCGACCATGTGAAGACCTCAATTTGCCCGGGTGTGTCCACCACAATCCACTCGAGACCATCCTTCCTCTCAAGGATGCTGATGACCTGATGAAACTTTGTGGCGAATAGATTTAGTGCAGTCATGATGGCCCCGTTTGGTCCTAAGCGATACTGCTTCATCACCTCTTTGTAGTTCACTGTGTCGCGAATGTCAATGTTGGCATTGTAGGGGACATCCGTGACGGCAGGGTCCAAATTGATGAAGTACGCCTGCTGCCTCTTCTCCGCCGCGTAGTGTTGGATGCGGTGAACCAACGTCGTCTTCCCCGTCCCTGCCATTCCCACCACGAGGATGACCAACGGCTGCGGGCCCCGCTCTGACATGATGAATGAAAGAGCAGCACTCTACTCCACATCCACCCACCCAACAGTAATAACAACAACAACAGCAAAATGAAGGGAAACGTGAAGGAATAAAAATCAGCTGGCCCGATAGCACAAGCACGCACACGAAACCTTAGCGCCATTGCTGCACCAGAGCGGGGAAGCACGTCTACTTAAACCACCACCACCACCAGCAGCAACAACAACAACAATAACAACGACAGAAGAGAGAAAAAAAAAAAGTGTATTTGATGGGTGACGGTCCGACTTAGTCAAGTGCAAACGCCAAGAGCGATTGTACCCGATCAAGCTCCACCTGCAATATCTCTTCTTCAGAACGCGTCTCCAGCAACACACGCCAGTCGCGTTGCACGCGACCAATGAAACGTATCAAATCGTGCCGCATAGCCAATTTGTTCCCATATATGCGTTGAGCAACGACAGCCGCAAGCGAAAGACAGAGGGCCAACCCTCGTCCATCTACTCTTCCATTCGTCATGCCACCGTGTCGATTGGCACCACGGCGACAGATGCGGAAAAACAGCTGCTGGTGATACAGTGGCGTTCTAAACGCAGCCTTTAGCGAAGTCGGAGGGGCCACGTAAATGGCGTGCAGCATACCCAGCACACCATGCAGATAATCCGACGGCTGCTCTCTACCGCCGGTGCTCTCAATGAGAGGTTTGCGGCGGCATTCCTCCAGGGCGACCCCGTCGATGAGCATCCGAAACAGCTGTGAGGCCTCCGCAGTGCAGCGAGGATGACGTAGCCACCACTCAGCGTAGCCTGAGGCGGCAAGTTCCAGTGGCCACTTGCGAAACAAGCAGCTCCAACTCACGTTCTCAGCTCCATCCCCATCCCCGTTCTGGGCGCTTGCATCGGCATTATCCACCGCAGCTGTACAAGCGAGCGCGTCTTGGAGTTCGCTTAAAAAAGTAGACGGCGCTAACAACCGTGAATGTAGTGGTAATATCATGGCAGCATCATCCGAATGTCGGCACATGCGTCTCCCGTTCAATAGTAATCCTTTGTCGCCATGCTTTGCACGCCACTCGTTGCCGCTATCTTCGGCGGTTGTTCTGCTTCGGTCCAGCGCGACACGGCAGTAGACATCATCATACGGCAAAAAGCGCGCACTCACATAATTTGCCCCCAACGTGCCCCGTCTATGCATGACCACCGGTGTTCGTGCAGTTGGCGACCCCGTCCCCGTGGAAGGGCCGACACCAGCACGGCCGCCGACGATGACTGGCGGTCCCACCGACTCCTCCTGGGCACACCTGCCGACACCGGGTCTGCAAGGGAATTGCATCAAATGCAAAAAAAGAAGAACAAAATGAACCTCCGCGCGCCCCACCCCACCCCACCCCTTCCCTCCGCCGACTGCTACAGCGGTGGCAGGGATGAGCACTACGAGAAACAAGCCAATAAACACAAATACACATACACGGAGAGAGAGAGAGAGAAAGAAATAGATGGAAAGATAGAATGGCACACACAAATGAAGAAACTAAAGAAGAAGAAGAAGACGATGGCTGAGAGCATACATATATATATATATATATATATTTAGCTGAAGTGAGGTGTACCTCCTCCGTGCTGCAGCAAACACGCATTGCAAAGACAGAGGAGGAAGGGAGAAGGAAAGAAGAACAGTCATTTCTCCGCTATCAAACACGCACGACACATCCACACCGTCACCAGCCTTGCGGGAAGAGGGCTTTGAAACGACGTACAAAAAATTTCTGCCTGGGACCACCAACGTCGGAACCGTACTGTCCACGCGCTCTCCAAATGTCACGGCTGTGTGTCAGTGGCTTCTGACCGATTACCTCGTGGTAGCTTGGATGCACGTGATACATGGATGACTTAAACTCCGTCACCTCGGGGGTTTTTTGCGGTGCGTATCCCACAGCATTGCACCGCTCCAGCTCCTTGATGCGTTGACGATCCCGTTCAAGGGAGTGGTGCATCATTTCCCTTGACACCTCGTCGCGGGAGTGAAACCAATACATGTTCTGCGCATAGGTGCGAATTGCCGCCTCCCGTTCCCAGCCAAGAACCAGTTTGTAATCCACCTCCTCCCTTGTCAACGTATTGTTGAGAGGATTCCGAAAGGCGCCACGGACCTCCTCTGTGACAACATCACGACGCGATCGCAGAGGAAAACGACTCGCCCCCTTAAGAAGAGCGCGATACAAACGCAGCTTCTCCTGCTGCCTGTAAAGCTGCTGCGCCATTCCTTTAGGCGCAGGCGGGGGGAGGTAAAGCCAAACAAACAAACGCAAGAACAGCAACTAAAAACGGAGCTCGCGACAAGCAAATAAAGACACACCACCTAGACACTGTATGCACACAACCCTGCCCCTTGCGCGACAGAAGAGACGCATCAAAACGATGAGCCCTCGTGAGAAACAAAAGAATGGGAAAGAGCGGAACACTTCCACACGCTCCACGTACAAAAACACACAGAGAACCAAAACCCAGTCAAGGACCGCCATTACCAGAGCGTCACTCAGCCAGCACCCGCAAGCATACACAATTGGAGGTCACACTACTGGAGTCTCGAATCACTGCTCTTCCAGCCTTGTGTTTGCTCCCCACGTATTCACATGCACACAAACTTCAATTTGTTTTTTGTTGATGTTGTTGTTGCCGTTCTCTCTCGCTCAAGAAAAAAGAAAAAGAGGAACAACAACACAAGAAAAATGAAAACACAGAACCATCTGATAAAAAAAAAAAAAAGAAGAAAAAAAGAGGAGGAAAATAATAAAAAAAAAAAAATGGGGAGAAGAGGAGGAGGAGGAGGCGACGAGAGAGCGGACGTGTGGTTACATCCTTCCAGTCCTTTGGGGTTTTCCCCGCATGCGCCGTCATTTTCTCCCGCCTCCGCCTCCCCAACTTTAACGCACGGGGGGGGGTGAAGAGGAGGAGGAGCGGGGCGGGGCGGGGCGGGGGGTGTTTGGAGTGGAGGGGGACGGAAATCATCAACAAACAAACAACAAAAAGTAATAAAAAAATTTTTTTTCTCTCTTTTTTTTTTTTTTTGTTCACATTTGCATCTGGCGTGTCGAGGGGTTTATTATAAATAAATATATTTTGTGCTTTTCTCGTGTTTAACGGCAGCCAGTCTCGTTTTTGTTGTTGTTGTTGGTTTCGCCATTCCGTTTCACTTTTTTTTTCTTTTTTTTTTTCTTCCGCACTCTCTGCGTGCGAGTGCCACCCATCGCAGAGATAAGTCATCACACATCGTCATTGTCATGCACCCGCACGTGGCAGCAGCAGCAGCAGCAGCAGCAGAAGCAGAAGCATACTTCTCCTGTCGCCGCTACCGATTTCTGCAGCTGTTTATAGTCTCAAAGGCGCAGCAGACGCACACAAAACAAAACAAAACAAAAGGATGGGGAGGGAAAAATACAAAAAAAAAAAAAAACATTTCGGGTGGTGGGGAACATAAAAATAAAATGAAAAACGAAACAAAAAAATGAAAAAATGCGCGTCCTCCTCAACAACAAACGAAGAAGTGAAATGAAGAATGAAATGAAAAGCAAAGAAATATGAGACCCCCCCGCCCCCCGCCCCCCGCCCCTCCCCTTTCATACACGCACGCACACACACACATAAGTATATGAATAAATAAATAACTGAATGCACACGCACGAGAGCACACGGTGTGGTGTGTTGTGTGTAAGCAAGAAGAAATATGATGTGGGACTCTGCATCACCTCAAGTACGCACCACCACCGCCACCACCACTGAGGCAGTTGCACATGAGAACTGCATGCACACACCTTCTCTCTCTCTCTCTCTCTCCAGACTTCACAGTCTCATAACGCGCGATCCCCCTCGGGCGTGCAGTTGAAGTCAATATCACTAGAATAGCGCACCACCCACCCGCCCCCTCCCCCGTCTTATTTAAAAACATCCCCATGCTCGGTTACGAGATTCTCAGTAGATGACATCACATAAACTGGGGTAAATTCCTCGGCTTCGGTATACGCAGACATTATGCAGGACCCGGTATTCATCATGTGATGCATATCCCGCATGCTGGGGCCTACACCTTCGTTCTCATAAACTCCAGAGAATGCGCCACCATCCACTTCCCGCAAGATCATGGGCGTAATCATTTTGTCATCATCGTTACGAGTCAAACAGCAAAGAACAATAAGAGCAGTAATAGCAGCGGCTGCAAGCACAGCCAAGGGAACAAAAATTGCATACCAATGCTTCTGTACTGCCGTGGGTGCCTCAGTTGGTGCCGCCGTTGTGGTGGTATCGATGACAAAACCCTCCTGAATTTCACACACCACTGCATAATTCCTCGCATCAAGATCGACATTCCCGCCCGCAGCACCATAACCGTCATACCATACAGAATTCTCCCGATCGTTTGCCATGATACGAGTAATCAGAAATGGTTGGGCGTTAGCGGGATATGCACTTGGCCAGTGTGCTAAATATCCGTTCATTGGCCCGTGGCCGACCACAGTGTAGTGCGAGCCACGATAAAACGACACACCAAGGTGATCCATCGAATCACTGGCAAAAAGACCCAGATTCCATTGGTAGACGCAATTGAGCGAAGCTCCCTCCACAGTACGTACGCATTTCTTAGAGGGATTTGTCTCATGATTGGTGCTGTACATTGCATCCCCACCCATGTATGTGAGTGCTTCTTTACCCTCCAAGGCCACCGATAGCAATGCCGTCTTAATGCTCTCGTGTGCTGCGAGCGTCTGGTCTGCAGTAAGAACGCCGCCACTCAAGCGACAAATCTCGGCAGAATTGGTGAAATCAACGCGACCAGCGAAATTACTGTAAAAATAGGAGTTTGCAACGGCGAGGTAGCGCAGGATGTTGACCGTAACGTGTCCATTGGTCTGGGCTGCTGCGGTGCGGTGTGACTGGATTCCAACGTGCTGCAGAAACACAAAAATGACCATCCACAGTGCAGCGGTTTGCATTGATGCAGCCGCCCTTGTACGTACTCCAGTTGCCATTGGTGGGAATTGGTGTGTGCGTGGGGCCTTACTCTACACAGAAGACGATGGGAACCGAAAAGGAAGGATGGAAGTCAGGCAGACTGCAACCAGGGCGTACCGTCTGAACAGGTGGTGGTGGCGACGTTGGGTTGGCCCAACCGAGAAGGCCAAAGACTGTGGAGGACAAGAGGTGGCGCCGTCCGACCGACCGCCCAGTTCGATAGCGGTCAGAGCGAGGCAAGCCACACACACACCAAAAAGAAAAAAAAAATAAAAAATTAAAATAGCGCACTGCGGAATGGTCTTGCCCAGCCATCCAAGCATCACAAGTCTATCATTTCCGTTCAATAGAGAGGACCACTCTTGGCACACCACTCATTCCATGGAGCGAAGATGAAGAACACAATGAGTAAGGTGGCATGTACGCCCCCCCCCCTCCTCCCACCGTAAACTGTGAGCAGCCCACGCCCAACTGGTATGGTCTTCGGTTGTTTATTTTCTCCACCTCCCCACTTCACACACCACCACATATGAGAACACAAGAAGAAGAAGAACAAAGAAGCAGCAGCAAAAAAAAAAAAAAAAAAAAAAAGGCACAGAAGATATGGTTAGCTCAATCCAAGCCACTCGGCCCACCCCAACGTCGTTTTTGAAGGTTTAGACGAGGCCTCTCGCGTGAATTTCATCGCCGCTTCAGTCATGGAGAGTGATGATGTATGAACCGGTGGTGCTAGAATACTCTCAGTGTTGCCGCTATTGTTGTTTCCTGCAACGAGCTTCTCCGGTGGTGCCGCCATTATTTGCTGCGCGATGCGCAGTTGATTGGTGGATGTTGCAACACGTGGTGGTGTTGGTGTTGGTGGTGCTGTTGCTGTTTGACACGCCACATGGTTAGTATATTGTTCTTTTTCTGCAGCAGTACAACGCAGGAGTTTTACCTCCCTTCGCAACTGCATCACCTGTGATGCCAGATACCGCAGGTTTGTGGCTGTAGGCTCCATGCAGGCGCGCACATCATCGTCCCATTCCCCCTCATCCACACCTTCTTGACATGTGTTCCCATCGTCGTCGTCGTCGTGTGATGGTTTGATGGAACTCTCTTTAGACGCCTGAGAATCCTTGCCCGCAAGAAACCTACACTTATCCAGCCAGTTTACATTTCCACCGATACACTCCTCAACAAGTCTCACAAAATGCACCATCGCCTCGAACCGTGGCATGTCGCCGAGTTGTTTCCATGCAGCGTGCTTGACCCTCTCAGAGGTCCACCAGATGGATGGCGCAGTGCCCGTGCATGGACCATGTTCTGCCTGTTGTCGCAGCGCATAAAGAAGAATTTTCTGCTTGACATCAATTCTCGGGGTTTTCTCTAAATCGCCAAACTCGTGATCAACGAACTCTGCCACCTTGAAGAACTTTTCGGGGAAAGTGTAGTCCATGTATCGCACCAATCCCCCCACCCACCCACCCACCCACACAGAAACACACCCCAGCAGCAGACAGCGGCACACTACGTAGATTCTTCTTCCCTCTGTTATTAATTTGTTTGCCGTCAACGGAGAAGATACGGACGAGGTGGTGGCAGAAAGAACAAAATAATAATAATAATAATAATAATAATAATAATGAGGAAGCAGGCAAGAGTGCGAGAGAACACACCCGTCAGTACACCCCAGCCTCCTCTCCTCAGCCGAGAACAACAACACGTGACAGGAACAGCAGTGGGCATAACTTCACAAGAGGAAGAAAGAGATGGCGAGAAAGAACGCGCCTCCGCATGCTCTCTTTGTTCGGTTTCGCACGCATTCTTTTTGCACAATGCTGAGCATCCTCACGAAGCCGAGGATGCTGGTGATGGTGATGGTGATGATGATGATGGTGGGGAAGGCGTGGAGGCGCTACACAAAATGGGGGAGGGCGTGCGTGTGTGTGTGTGTGTGTGTGTGTTGATATCGCCATTCTCACGCGGGCGATAGGGAGTTGCATGTGTTACTCCTCTGGAGCGAAGAATGCACCCCCGTGCGCCGTAGAAGACAAAGCGAGTGCCTCCCAGAGCGTTAAAATCATCTCCGCGTAGCACAGGGCCACGTATCGCGGGCCTCCATCACATGGGAAGGGCAGCCATGAAAGGTTTGATGAGGACGCGCATGTCGTCACCAACAACACGAGGGCAGATGTTTTTCCCGTGTAAAATATAAAAGAGCAGAGGCGATGTAAGGCGGGTAACATATGGCGCGTCCACACAAGCCCCCAGCATTTCAAGCGTCCACTCCCATGCGGATGTTCAGAGCAGGCCGTATCAACCACGTGTGTTACGTTACTTTTGCAGGATGAACCCGAGGGCGTGTGTGTGCACTCACACGCGTCGTAAATGCGCGGTCGCAGTAGAGGTGTCAGAGAGCGACAGCACCACATGACGGTAAAACCTTTTGGCGTCATTGCACGCCAAACACGATCAGCTTCCTCGGGGGAGCGCCAGCGCCCATCCAAGTAAGTGCTTGGATCAGCGATTCGAGCAACCGTGAAATGTGCAACTCCCAACCACGGGAACCATCGCTCCAACATTCTGCAACTCGACTGACTAAATATGAAAAAGACGTACAGACTGTCCATGCCATCTACGGCATGCTGCAGCAGTGTACCGTGACGCAGGTGACACCACAACTCTCGCATTGCTGAACAGAGCGATTGAAATCCCGTCGCACTGCCACCTGCAGAGTTGCAACAGATGTGACCGGCGTTACTCACGCCGTTCACCATAAGACCGCTAAACCCACTCAAGGCGGTACATGTCAAGAAGACACCAACGTGGAAGCAGCAGTCGCGACAACACGAACGCAAGAGACCACGAAACGCTGCGTCAATGTACAGCTTCACCATTTCACTAGCAAACGCTTTGGCAAACTCGGGATCTGTGGCACGTTGGGCATCAAGAATCCGCTCAGACGCCACCAAAACCCTCGCGTTGGAAAGAAAGAATGGACGCGGTGGAGACGCAACGACGGTTTCAACGACATCTGCAGATGGGCGCGCCAAGGAGGAGGCCGTCTGCAAAATGAACGTCTTCCGCCTTGGGGCCAACGCACGCATCGTGGTGTACAGGACTGGTGTGAGGGCGACGGCGATGGTACCGACGACGGCGTACCACCGCAATGTGTGCTTCAGAACAGAGTTAACCAACCGCACATCGCTCGCACCGTTCCTGCTGTGGCTGTTGGTGGTGCTTCCGTACACAAGGCGCGTCAATGATGTTCGCAGAGCAAGCCACAACGTCATGCCGCACTTATGCAGAGCGGCGCTTCAGGGCTTGAATAGCGACCTCCAGAGTGAGAGCAAGATACGTTAATCAATCCAAAGAGGAAACAAACAAACAAACAAAAAACCCGCATCTCCCTTCAAGAAATCAACAACAACAACAACAACAAGAGACACAAACACACACAAAGAGACATTCACACAGAGAAGAACAAGAGAGAGAAAAAAAAAAAAAAACAAGAGAGGACAAACTTCTCGCGAAGAAGTGGTGATTGGAGCAACTGAAAGGGAAGGAGGGGAAGAAGAGAAACGTCCAGCCTTCACGGAGGATGCCACGTAATGTTTTCTGCCGCCCCCCTATTCGGTGTGTAAAGCAGCCGGCGGCATGGTGTTTCCCATGCAATGCTCTCCGCCTGTAGTGCTCTTGTTGAAGCCGTTGTCGTCACGCCCTTCCATTAGCCCAGGAATTTCATTGGCATGCGTCAGCAGCGTCAATATGTGTTTCTGTTACCGATGCGGGTAACTCTCGCACCAATTGGTCAGGCTGCACGCACTCCACCTCTGGTCCTCCCATGGCCGTCATATCGTCTTGCAGATGACGCATGGCAGACGTGTCTACCGCCTCATTGACCCCCTCCATTTCCACTTTCCGTTGACTCCTTTCGCTGCTTCCTTCCCGCACGGGCTCCAACTGCAGCATGGCCTCCCTCTTGATTTCGTCGGTAAAGTTGCGCGCCTCAGAGCTGCAAGCGACCAATACCACCTGCAGAACATCTTTAAGCGCGACACTATCGTGTCCCAGGGAGGTCAGCTGCGACACAATGTTCGTGTACGCTGCATTCAACGCACGGTTCAGAACCTTGCACTGCTGAGCGACTGTGGTATCTGGACTGAGCCGTGAGCCCGCTGCTGTGTTTGCAGAGCGTTTCTCCATTCTCAACGTCATTTCCTGCAGTGCATCAATTTGCTCTCGAAGACGCCGTCTCTCGGCGATGTGACGCGCCTCACGTTCCTGCAGTTCGGTCTCCAGTTGCACGACATGCTTCTCACTAGAGAGCAGCTGCTCCCTGATGTCCAGATTGCTGTGCTCACCAGCTGCCTCGAGTGCCTCTCTACGGCCTGCCTGCACACCCTCGGTGTAGCCCACATTACGACCCTCAGAATACTTCTCATCGGCAATGCGATCGAGTGCCTGCCGGTGCTGCACCTCTGCCTCCACGATCTGCAGGCGGCGTTGGTCCTCCAACTGACGCACTCGAGCCTCGTGTGCCTCGCGCTGAATTTGAAGGTCATTCTGTAGGCCGTGCATGTCATCCTTGTGACGACTTATCGACTCGAGGGCGTGATGGTAATTGCTTCTCTCCTCTTCCAGGCGCCCTTTGAGGCGTTCAATGGTGGCAAGAAGAGCATCACGATCCTTTCCCACGTCTTCCACATCCACGTCACTGACTGGCGCCTTTCCCAAAGCCTTTTTCACAATACGCTCAATGACGGCGTTGTTCTTCTCAAGCCTCTCGTCAATAGAAAGGCGGTCGATCTTTTCGTATAGAGAGGCGAGTTGAACGTGGACACGCTCAATGCTGCGTTCAAGGGTATATAGCTGGCCAACACCCTCGTCACGGTGAGCAGTTGCGGTGCTGCCACCTCGTTTGTTTCCACCCATCGATGGTTGTTGTTGTTGTAACGTCTGCACGAGGAGGGTCTGCAAAAGTGTGTTCACATCACCAACCCCAGCTGCAGACGCATGTGTAGACTCCGACGCTTGTTTTGGTGGCGATTCCAGGTTTGCAGCACCTCTCACCACGCCCTCGTCACCGTCGAATAGAGGCTCCGTCACCGGTGCTGCAAACCTGCCATCACCACCATTATTCCCACGGAGATTGGCGCGGTAGCGGCGCGTGATCTCGTGACAGGTGATGTGCACCACAACCGTATCGGAGGCGGACACCTCCGGATTTCCAATGCCTCGCCGAACACGCGTCTTCTTCGGTGATACGAACGCCAGGCGCGAGGTGCCACCACCACCCATGCCGACAAGGAGCTCCTCGATGCCATCCATCATTGCACCACCGCCCACTACAACCTCACGTGGTGCCTCCAGTGGCACTTCCTCGATCATTTTACCAGTCGAAAAAAAGCGCGTGTTTGGCACTCGCTGCAGCAGCCACACCATAAATGAGACGGAGACTGCATCGCCGCGGGAGACTACGCCCAAGGGAGCTGCCGCCCCATCGGCTACAGTACCCCATTCCATAAAAGGTGATGCAGAGTTGTTTTCTGCCTCCAGGTAGTGAAGGGTTGTGTGCACCGCGGCGACAAACTCGGTGCACTCACGCCGTCCCTTAAACATGAGGGACCAGTGGCCGCCAAAACCTGGGTCATACAAGGAGGCAAACTGTGGCTCGGAGTTGTTCTGGAGCAACTGAAGGCTTTCATCCAGCCGCAGCCGACAGTTTGGATTTTTCTCGCGGTCGACAATCGCAATAATGGGGAAGGCAGTGATGGAGGTGTTGGTGCGCGGAACGCATGCAGCGACGACGCACGGCCCAACAGAGACTTCACCCCTGTACGCAAGCACGACAGCCTGTGCGGCTGTCTGAAGTGGTGACGGGGTGTTGGATGGCTGGCCCGGCATGCCGCCTCCGTCCATAAGGAGATTCGATAATGCCTTGTTGTTGCTGTTGCTGTTGCCGCTGCCCTGGTCCTCATAGCGTAGCGACGTCACGCCCTGTTTTGACTGCATGTCATCCTCCATGAAGAGCGACCTCATGTTCTTGAAAGTAGTCGCCTTCCTGCCGTCGCGCTTCTTGTTGTTGTTGTCAGTGGCGGTGACGTGGCCTGTGAACGCGTGGTCCTCGTCGGCTGATGAGCTCGAGTAGTTGAGCATGCAACTGACAGACAGACAGACAGACAGACAGACAAAGAGAGAGAGTGTGTGTGTAACTTTCTCCGGAGAGGCCCTGACAAACCACAACGCGCACGAAAGGGGAATGCGACGCGACGACACCCCCACAAACGATGAGAAAAAAAGAACACCGCAACGACGTCTAACCCTCAGATGAAACGATACACGAGCACAGAAAAGGAGAAACCCTAGAAAAGAAAAATAAAATATAAATAAGAAAAGAGAGAAATTCCCCACAAATAAATGAGAGGCAACAGCTCACCATCTACACCACATTCAAGACGAACAGCAATTTCCCTCAGCACGCGCCAAGAGAGCAATGGTGGCGCAGAGCATCACTAGAGAATCTGCCCCCTCCCCACTTTCTCCCTCCTCCTCCTCCTCCTCGTCGTCTTGTTCCGTCCGTCGTATAGTATCCAAGCGAGTAGCTGAGGGGGAGGGGGGAGGGAGATCAGAAATGGCTCGGCGAAGAAGGGAGAGAGGAGAACAACACAGCTAGCTTACATCGTAGGCGTTCACCAGTCAAAGAATGGAGGCAACAGTGAAGTGCCAATATACAAGAAAGAGAAGAAAAGGAATGGGGGTGGGGAAAAAAAAAAAAATGAAGAAACATGCTCATGGCAATGAGACATTACAGTTCAAAGCATGAGTCGTCTAGTGGATTGTGGCGTACCAACCATTCCGCAAGGAAGTCGACGGGTTTGTCTGGTCGCGTCTTGCACACCTCCACAAGGCCCTTGCTTAACAGCGGCACAATGTTGCGCTGCAGATAGAGTCGCAGCGGGGCCTTGCGCTCCTCTAGCGCGACTCGATCCGCCAACTCAATAGCTCGACGTGCACTTTCCATCTCTGAACGCTCCATGCTCTCACGCATGTACTCTTCATTTTCGCGCTTCTGCTGCTCCATGATCACTCGCATCTCCTCCTGCTGTATTTCTTCCTGCAAATTACGCTCCCGTATCTCTTCCGCAAGCTGCTCCTGCGGTGTGGGCCCAAAGTTGTGTGGTGGTCCAATGTACTGAGAAAGCAGCAACTCCAATTTCCCAGGCGGCTCTACGGCAAACGCGGATTCCGGCGGCTTCGGAAGCATGAGCGGTTCAGCATCCACCTTCACAAACTTAACCACAGGCGAGCGACCACCCGGCGTAAGCCTCTTTGCCACCGTGCGTGAGCACTCGAAGAAATTTGGCAGGGAGTAGTCCGAATCGACAAACTGACGGCGGTACTGCGCCAGGCTCTCCTCGAATCGCGCCAGCTTTTTCCCTTCGCTGCCAGTCGCCTCTCCTGAGGCCTTGGACATCGCCGTCAGACGATCACGCAGATAGTTCTCGGCTGCCTCAAACACAAAGACAAAATCAGGAAGTCGCTCCTCATCGCATAGCTCTATTGAGGGAGGCGCGGAATTCACTTCAGGCGAAATTGATCCTCCTCTTCCCGAGGAGGCGGCGGCGGCAGCGGCAGAAGGAGTGGTGGGAACCTCTTCAATGATTTCCAGCATATCCATCGGCTCTTCGCCAAAGACAAGACGGGCCTGCGCAAGAGTCTCTGGGAAGCTGTCAAGCACATAACCTTGGTTGCGGCAATCGGCACGAGAGATACGCCACCGCATCATGAGAGCGAGTGCCTTGTCCTGATAAGGTGCATTCTCGTGTGCCTCGTTGGCAGACTCGTCGTCGTCGCCACCGCCGCCGCCGCCGCCAGCAGCCCCCTTCTTAAGAGTTGACCTGTTAAGGCGCTTCAGCTTCTGCGCTTCCTTCCGTTTTTTCGGATTGTTTGCACCCAACGCATCGGAGTTTGCTTGTGGTTGCACCCGCACCCGCATCGCGAGTACACGCTCCATTGCAGCAATGGTTTCACGTAATTGTGTTGCACGATCGCATTGTTGAAGCCACTCCTCCACGAGTGCCCCCACTTTACGCACCTCTTCATCTTTTAATGTAAAGTCCACCTCCTCGTTCTCCAGGTTATCATTTCTAGAAGGGGATTGTTTTTTGACGGTGCCATTCAATGACGTCTCCTCTGTAACCGAGTCACGCATTGTTTCCTGTTCCAGCTGCTCTTCCCTTGACTCTGCCTCCTCATCATCCAGACTCTTCTTCTTCTTCTTCTTGGAAGAGCGCAGAAACGCACGCTTCTTAGCTTCCTCCTGCCGTGACTTCTCGCGCTCGCACAGGAATCGATAAAACAGTTCCAGACGTTCCTTCAATGTGGCAATGTGCGCCTTGTACTCCTCAAGCACCCGCTCCATCGTAAACGTCGGCAGTTGGTAGTGCCGCCGCGCAAGCGCCTCCGCCACGCAGGTCTTTCCAGAGAGCGGTGGCCCAAGGATGACAACACGGATGGGCTGCAGGTTGTGCGCCTTAACATACTCAAAGGCAATCTTCTCAATGCAGTTGACAAATCCGGCCTGCGACACCCAGTCCTCGTCTTCTGGCATGGTGTCACGCATCGTCTGGCTGTCGACGCGCAGGTTTATCGTAAAAAGCTCTACATTCGTGTGAAGCACAAAATTCTCAGGGGGCACGTGGAACGTCTTCTCACCACCGAGCGCATAATTCATCGCACGCACCATCTGACGCCACGTCACATTGCCGCCATCCGATGCGAACATGTAGCGCAAAGTCGGGGGCGCCGGCGCCCACATCAGCCGCTGTATGAATGTCACGAGATCCCACACATGCACCGCTGGCACGAGCTGCATCCCGTCGCCATAGATGGGTAACCCATTCCCCTCACGATTCCACACCTGTGCAAAGAATGGTTGCAGCGCATCTTCACCATCGCCGTACATGAGACCAGAAAATACAACGCAAGTATGCAATTGCCGCTCTTCATTGTTCGCGGCAGTTACAACACGTTCCGCCTCGCGCCAATTGTAGTACTTTGCGTGCGGAATGCGGCGGTTGTACTGATCCTCCGTGAAGAGCTCCACCTCGCGTGCTGAACCATTCCCATCTTTTAGTTCGCCATCGGCATCATCGTCATTGGTATTGACGCCTGCGTTTTCAAGAGGACCGAGAAACTCCTCCACCTCTCTTCGGTTGGGCGGCCGCGGCCCTTGATCATCACGCACCCCTCCTTCCGCCCTCTCTTCTTCTTCCTCCTCCTCCTCGTCGTCGTCGTCGTCGTCCCTCCCTTCTTCATGTTCACCATTCTCTTCCATACCATCGTTCAGTGGTTCAACCGACAGCGGTGGGGTCGCAAACCACGTCAGCATGGACGACACGAGAATGATACGCTTCGGTCTCGGCAAGTCAATGGCAGCAAGAACGTGCATCATATCAAAGACATCCCGCGCCTGCCGTAACTCCATTACGATGAAGTCCGCCTCAATGATGGCATGTCGCATTGCCTGCCTGTCACCTCGCCAGAAGATACATGTGTTACCACCGTCGTCGTCAGCGTTCTTAGTACCCTTGGTATCAACGGAAGCACCGGTGGCAGCGAGCGAGTCATGTGCATTACCGACATCGACATTGACATTGTCAACACAAACAGCATCAGCGGCAATAGCAGCAATTGGTGGAGTTACAGTCACTGGAGACCCTTCGTCACCCCCTTTATCTTTATGCACGCTATTCTTGTCCCACATGCAGGCAAGGAGCTTGTAGCGTTGACTTGGGACGGCACCCTCGCTGGCGTCGTTAGGCTTCATGTTGCTCTGCCCCAGTCGGTGAAGTAATCGCTTGCCAAAATATGTGTCGGCATACGCCACAAGAACACCCGTGGTATTCTGCATCACCACGCTACCTAACTGTGTCTCGTGTACAAATGACTCCACGTTCATCTTTTCGCGTTTTCAAGTGCTCTGAGACATGCCGAAACAACAACAAAACAAAACAGAGAAAAGAAAAAAAAAAAAAAACAGGGGGAAGAGGGCAGCAGCAGCAGCAGCGCATATATGTATATATGTATATATGTGGCGTAAACAATAACAACAAGCGATGGTAATAACGTCATCCCAAGCGCCATCCACATGATCATCAACGACGGCAGCCAAAGGGGGAAAAAAGAAAAAGAAAAAAAAGAAAACCAAACCAAAACAAACAGTGTCAACGCTCCTCCTCCTCCTCCTCCTCCTCCCCACTGTTTTTCGATCCTCACTTTCGGTTAGCGCAGGAAGAACATATCCTCATAATTCCTACCTTTAATGCCCTCCTCTTCGTCTCTCTCTCTCTCTCTCATGATGCAGCGAGTGGGGGAGTGTGTCCATCCCGCCCTCCACATCGTTCTTTTTTTTTGTAAAAAAATGCTTCTCGTTTGTGCACCCGACTTCTCTGCCTGCATCTCCCCCTCTTCCTTCACACACACACACACCGCGCGTGGGTGGGTTTGTTTCTTCTCTCATGATATTTTTTTATTGTGCTGAATCATTTTCTTATTTGTGTTTTTCGTTTGTGTGTGTGTGTTTTCACTTCTTCGTTTGTTCGCCCGATTGCGTGTCTTTGTTTTGCCTTTTCTTCTTTAATTGTGACGCGTGTGTGTGTGTGTGTGTGTGCGTGTGTGTGTGTGGGATGGCTGACACTCTCTTTGTCTCTGCGGGGCTTTGCCCCTTTTTTCTACCCATTAGCCTCAGACATACCACCACCCCACCACCACATATTGCACATCCAAACAGCACACGACCCCAATGGACAACAAGTCGCCGCATCCCCCAACTACCTCACAATCACACACTCTTAGATCTCTATCCGAATCCCTGCTCCTCTCTTCACCTTCACCTTCATCCCTTTTCCGTTCCGCCGCGCAACGCAACGCAACGCAACGCAACACACACACACACACACACCCAACTGCTACACTACCAGAAGGGAGCTCATGAGCTTCTTCAGCAGACGCATGTTATTACGGGTTCGGCGATCCACGGTGTGATCCTCCACTGTGCTCAGTTGCTCCAGAACGTTTCGAAGTTCCCTCCTTGTGAGCTCAAACAACGGCTTCTGCTGATTGGCACCTGTCATTGCCTTCTGTTTCATCTCTTTCAGCGTGTCGTCCCACTCTACGTAGAAGGCGTGCAAGAGCTGAATACGTAGTGGAACAGACCCTTGCTGCTCACTCAGCTCAAAGGACAACTGCAGGCATAGACTGAGAAAGGTGGGAAGCGTAATAGTCTGCGGACTCACTATCGTGGTGGCATTGTCCACGCATATTTTGCTCTCCAGGAAACCGAGCAGGACGGTAATATCAGACGCCTCCAGTACAATGGTGAAGGCCCCTCCCCAGTCGCCCGTTCCGGCAAGCGACACGGCACGCGCCACAAGAACGTCCGGATCCACGGGAGCAGCAGCAACAGCAGCTCCCATCTGAGAGACGGCATCTACTGTCTCCTTAAGTTCCGCCGTAAGCTGTCGCATCTCGTCCTTGAGCATCTGTTCAAATTCCTTTGCCTTGGAGATGCACTCCGAGGACGCAGCGTTCGAGGAGCTGACAGACGACTGCATCATGGCGTGGTGGTTCTTGATTGAACGAATGAGGCCCCGTATGGAACTATCCACGTTGTTGCTGAATACTCGCATGCAATCTGTGGAGCGGATGGTCGGCGCCGCAACACCTATATCGATTTGCTCCGCCTCCTTTGTCCCCTTCGCCACTGCGTCCTTTAGGCGCCGTGAGAGAAGTGATTTCACTACTTCGGAGGCAGACTCTGCCGTGAGGGGCTCCACCTCGTCCACCACTTTGCGTATTTCTTCCAGCAGTCCAGCTTGCGCGTTTCCAGGACTTTCAGAAGCGGTGGCTGTTTGTTGCTTCAGTTGTTGCTGCTCCAATCGCCCCTTATTGCGCGCGGCAAACTTTCGGCCCGCCGTCTGCGCCTCCTCTCTCGCGCGCGCCTCCTGAAAAATCCGCATTGCCTCGGATGCTCGTTTCTGCAGATCCACCACGCATTCATCAATGCTATGCAGCGTGTCGCAAAACTGAGAAGCCTGTTGCCTCACAATTCGCGACGCGACTGCCTGTGAAACTGCATTGGTTGTCTTGTCACCTAAAACTGAAGACGACACTGACGTCAATGCGGTTAGGAGGGTCGCCGCAGGGTCACTGCCTTCCGTCCCTCTCTCTGGAAACCACGCGGCAACAGAGCCATGCTTCAACGCAGCTGTGTTGGAGGCACCGGCGAGTTTCTCAATGTCAAGCACCTCCTCATAGAAGCCGCTTGCAGTGCGAACGGTGAGCATCAGCTGGTACTCTACGGATGTGCTGCTGGCGGACTCTGCGATTTTTGCAACAGTCGCCACGCTGCTGAGGGCTGGGCCCTGCAACTTCCACGAGGTGATGCGGTCTACCTTTAGGAGGCTACGGTGCAGCTCCACTACAACCGCCAACGGATAGCGTCGCGAAGAAAGCGTGATGTACTCCTCTGTTGGCGTGCAGCTGATCATGAAAGACTCCTCACCCTCCGTGGTGCATGCCGCTTCAGCATCCTTCTCAACCGAGATGCAGAGATCTTGCTTGAGGGAAAACGTCCGTGTAGACTTGTTGTAACACCAAAGGCGGAGCTCTGCGTTTCCGCGAGCGGCAGTCACGATGAACAGGTTTCCATCCGGTTCACTGGCAAAACTGCGCCGCTGCAAAAAGAAGGCGGCCGTTGGAATCGAGCTCGCATGCGGCTCCCACACCTTCGGCAGAACACTCCTGCGGGTGGTTGTAGAGATGAGGTCAAGACAGTTGCTTTTGGCCGGTGACAGCAGAAGTTGTGCCTCATGATGGTATGCAATCACCGGGTATTTGACCACAGTCTTTGAAGCGAGCTCTATTACTGCCCGCTTCGCAGGAGTCTCCATGTCTACTTCAAACACGTGCGTCTTTCCCAACGCGTACGCAATATCACCCCCGCCAACAGCGACACCGTACAGCTCCTCCTGTAAATTCAACTCGCGCAACACAATGAGAATATCCCCGTTCGCATGGCTCACGGGCTTCAGTCGCACCACCTCTTTCCCACCGACAGTGAAAAAGGCACAGTGATCCAGGTAGCCCTCGGATGACACCAGATGGCGCAATACTGGCGCCCGCAAAGTTGTCTCAGCATATTTCCCCTGTCGGTTGAGCAATCGCAGTCGGTTAGACTGCTTCACGTTCATGCAGAGCAGCTTGCGGTGGGATGCAAGCAATGCCGGAACCTCCTCGCTAAATGCAGTGGCCTTGACGGAGATGAGAGGCACCTCAAAGCGCATTGCGTTTGCATCGCACTCCCTGCAAACGTAGGCGAGGGTGTCCATCTCAAGGGACACTCGGAAGAAACGAAAGATAAGGAACCAAACAGCAACAGCAGCCTAAGCAAAACTAGAAAATAATGTTTCCTCTTTCTTTCCCTTCCCGTCCCTTCCAAGGAGGGATACGTGTGCCGCGCTGCAAGCCAAAAGTTAAGCACTTTTCCCTTCTTCTCGCACTCCTCCCTCTGAGTGAGTGAGTGTATATATATGTATATATGTATATGCCTGAGAGTTGCAGAAGGACAAACTGCAAGAGGAAGAGCAGCCTTCGTCTTACAGCGCACTGTGCCAAGTGAATGCTGTTCACACACAGACCAAAAAAAAAAAAAAAAGTAAACACAACAACAACAACAACAACACAGAAGATTCGGGGCTTCCAAAGTGGTGCTTTATGGTCTCTTTACTCGGTTTGTGCCTTTCCCCTCTCCTCCACCTCCACCTCTCAGCTGCAGCGATAAGACAAAAGGGCAGTAAAGTGGAACACACCATAAAACAAGGCAGATGCACCATTGCCGCTGCCATCAACAACAGCAACGGTGGTGACAGCAGCAGGGGATAAATAAAGAGGAAACAAAAAAAAAAAAAAGAAAACAGGGAGGGAGCGAGGGCGATCCAAAGATAGATTGCGTCAGGAAACAGTTCACAAACTTCTCTCGTCGCGCCACATGTCAACTTGGGCTCCATGAGGTCTTGTTTTTCTTTTTTCTACTTCTTCTTCTTCTTCTTCTCCACCTTTTTCGCACTTCCCGTCCCTTAACAACATGATGACGGCGGTATAAAAAAAAAAGTTATTGTCGTTTTTCCATTCTTTTTTTTTTTAAAGAAAGGAATGGAGAAGAAGAGGAGGTTGCTCTGCTCCCGTTTTGCAGCCTTTACCCCCCCCCCCCCCCCCATGCTGCTGGCCACTCCTCACACAGAAAGCTAATCACCGACCACGTTGCCACTCTTGAGGTGCCAGAGCCTCTCATGCTGTTTGTACACCGCCACTTCTGCCAGTACACGCGTTGCAGCCTTCTGCAAGTCTTCGAGACTTGTGCTGTCTCCCCCTTCACTCGTGGAACGCTGCGATCGCCTCTTCTCCAGCTCTCCTTGAAAGAAACGCGTCTCAAAATTAACGAACTCTAGAGCTGTGTCGATTATCAATGAACGGTGGCAGTCCACCTCTGGATCACCGATAGTCTTCAACACCCACGTGGCGCTTGTAAATGGCCGCACGCACCGCTGCATAGCGGCGCTCAGCATTGGATTTGTAGCGTCTGGGTAGTGCTGCTGTCTCGCCTTGACCACCATTTCCTTCGCACGTTGTTTATTCAACACCCCATGCTCCAAAAAGATTCGTTGGATGTACGCAATAATGGGTGCAAGCTCTTCCTCCTTAAAAGATGTGGACGCCACATTTCCCCCAGCCGCCGCCGCCGCTGCTGCTGCTGCTGCCGCCCCACCAGCAATATTCGCCATATTATCGCCTCCCTCGTGCCGACGCACACTTAGAAACAGCCGCGCCACCGATTGACCAGCGTTGATAGCCTTCAGATGTGTCATGATGTGGGGCTTAAGCCTCTCCCATTGCATGCGCTGGAACGCAACTTCCTCCGGGTATGCAGCATGAGAAGCCTGCAGTAACCCCTCACGCATCTCTGGGTCGGAAGGCACGTGGTGCAGCCGCCAGACGCGCTTCGCAGGGTTCGGCTCGTCGGTATTGAGCGAGGCCAGACTCTGAAGCACCTCCTTCACAGTCCGCTGCAGGGCGGCGTTGATAACGAGTTTATTCAGTTCTGCACGAGATACAGAGGCGTTTGTGCTTTCGAACATCTGCAAGAGAATCACCTCGCGCAGGGCAGCCACAGTGCCCTTGAAGTGAGATGTCGTCTTCGAGATCCAGACTCCGTGCATCCAGACGGCTCCTTCACGCAACGCTTCCAGCAACTGCCTATCCGCGACGCGATCCGGGGATTGCAACTGTTGCTCTTGCCGTTGCTGAGAGTTTGGGGAAGAGGGAACAAAGTCCTTGTCTGGCGGAACAACCAAATCGCGCAGTTTGCTGAGCGTCAGAACCTGGCAGCGCTGTAGCAACACCAACACCTGGTCGAGCACACCGTGGCGATACGCGTAGCGGTGCAGCAATGTGCCGGATCCAGCAACAGCATCCTCCCCTCCGGTGATTCCACCCGAGACCAAGAGCTCCGGAGGGAACAGACTGTCCTCTGCACGCACGTTCGTCTTCCAGCTGCCATGTGCAGTTTGTGCGTGGGGCATCGCTTCGTACGCAGGGGACCAAAGCCGGTGTCGCATGGCCTTACTCTCCACGGATTCAATTCGGAAATACTGCACCTCCTTTGCTGTTGCCGCGTCATTATTCAGCATGACACTGCGCTGCCGCACAATTTCGCGATTAAGTCGGTCCGATAGAGCGAGACCGGGTACAGTCATCATGGACGGTGCGCTCACGAAGGCGTCACCTACGCGGTGCGCTGTTTCGGCCATGGCAGGCTTCACAATGGGTGTGAACTGCTGGATGGTCGAAACTGGAGTTAGGTGAATTGCCCCGTCAACAATAAACCCAACGGCGTAGTCACAGCGTGGTTGAAAAGGATGCGACTGCAGCGCGTAGTGATATGAATGCCGCCTCTGCTGACCACCTCGCCCAAGTGCGTCATCAAACTGCTGCTGCTGCTGCTGTTGCTGTGGCGGCGGCTGCTCCGTGAAAGAGCTCGAGCCAAAAGTATCTATGCGGCAGTGCATGGTAAGTCGCGACGAAGGGTGCAGCACGGAAGCCGCTGTGGATGATGATGATGAAGCTGCTGCTGCTGCTGCTACCGCCGCTTCCCACGGCGCGGCAGGGGACGCGTCTCCACCACCCTCCGTTGCCGCCATTTGTTGCTTCTTCGCGTGCGTGTTCCCTTCTGTAGCAAAGAGGCGCACATCATTGGCCTCATACGGTCGCATTTTGCGTCTAAGCGGGAATTGGAAGATGTGCAGTTGATGCTGCAGCGAATACGACGCGTAAACATTGTACGTTGCAATTACCTCGTCACCATCATCTGACTGCTCCTGCACACCAAACTTCATGGACATTGTAACCTACGCAAACGCAAAACGCAAACTACTACTACTACTACTACTACTACTCCCTTGCCACCACCAGGAGAAGGTACGGCAACAGCAGTACGACGAGTACTGACCCCTTCTTCCCTCCCCTCACCCTGCAGTGTGAAGCGCGATACAAACAATCACAACGGGAGCATACATGAGTATCATGCGCGTATTGTGCATGCATGCAAGTATGTACAGCCACTGTATCTCTCTCTCTCTCTCTCTCTCTCTCTCTCTCTCTCTCTCCAAATTCTCTCACCTTGTTGTCATCCTCCTCCTCCTCCTCCACCCGTCCCCATCCTCGTTCACACGCACCACGCACAAAACAAAAACAAAAGGAGAAAGTTATTCGTATCTCGTCCAACTTCATTTCTGTGTTGCTCCTCACACACACACACACACACACACACACACACACCTTGTGTCTCTCTCCTCACCTCCCCACGCTGCTCAGTCCGACTTTACAAAGGCGTATATTTTTCTGACGAAGAGCGAGGCGACGAAGAATGAGGCAGATCCACCTGTAAGGGAAATGGCGGTAGAAAGCGTTGCAGAGTACACAAAGTAAAGCACGAAGCTGAAAATTCCACTCATTGAGGTGCGGAAGGTGTAAAAATATGCGGCATACAAGTACACGTACAACCCGCTAGATGCACCACACCCAAAGCTCGTCCACTGCCAGCGGTGGTCCTCTATGTTAAGAAGCACATAAACTGCGGAAACGGAGATGCAGCAGGTCATCACGAGATATATGATGAGGGTCAGCAACAGAAACGTGTATAGATAGTAGAGCTTGTTCAGCCAGATGGAGCTCATTACGAGAAAGAGCTCGAATACAATAGAGCCAAATGGTAGTATACCACACGCAGGGATGATGACGAATTTCGACAAGAGCACGTTTGGTGGCGCTGGAATAAGCCGGGGTATTTGGTTGACATGTGGCAAAACACGTTGCCTGCGCTGTGCCAAGATGCGCCGTCGGTACACGTAGCGCCCAACGAGGGTTCCTGCCACCACTGACGGGCAGAACCCCAAAATGAGGAGCCCGATAAGAAACACAACGCCCCCAACGTGTACCGCTCGCGTCGAGTCGAACATGTGCGACAAGATGTTTGTGACTGTACCACATGATGCAAGAAAAAGTGGGAATGCCAACATTGTGAGCTCCATGCAGCGCATCCACTTTTTAGCGATGGCGGGGCTCAACGTCGCATATTCCAGGAACTGCCATGCCGAAATGAATCCTGCTATGGCGCCTGTGATGGCGTACAAGACGAACACCACAATAATGACATCATGTGCAGGCTTCTGCTGCAGACTGTAAAGGGAGGCTACAAGGATTCCAAGCGTGAATACCACGATCAGCTGCACGCCAGTGCCAACCAGCGCACACAGGAGCGTAGGGTTAGACGGGACACGGTGAACGTCGGCGTAGAGCAGCTTCCAACCGGTATTTTCAATAAGCTCATCCATCCCCTCATCCTGCATACGCAGATTGTACATGATGTTCTGGTAGTCTCTGCGAACGACATTGGAGAGAATGGCCAGAACCAGAAGAGCGAGAAGCAGAATTAAGAAAAGCGAGTTGCCAATAGCAAACCAGCGAATATTCGGCTCAAATAACTCCTCGTCCACGTACTTGGCAAAGCGATTCTCAAATGTGACAGCTGATGGAGAGAAACGGGCCGCGTATGTGAAGGAATACGTCTTGCCTACCTCGACAGGTTCTGCGTTTGCGGTTTCTAGCGTGACATTGACGAGCTGATGATTATTCATGCCTAGGTGAAAGATGCGATGAAGGTAAATCGTGATATTCGAACCAGAGACACTCCCGAACATCGCCCATATCGGAAGATCATCCACGAAGAGTTGATATCTGTAACGGCTGGTGATCATCTCCCGCCAGCGTGCCACATCTGCATTAGTGGGAGTGAAGTTGCAAATGACGCCCTCTTCAACATCCACTCCAAAATGGATCGTGACATTCAATTCGTACAGCTCTTCCCCAATAAGTGCCTGCCCAAGTGTGGGTTCCTTCTGCCCCCGTTTTTTCGGAGCACAGCCGGGGGCCTGAATCACGTCGTACGTTTCGAAGACGTCGTGCAGCGGGCCCATTTTGCTGCCGTACACGTGCACGGACTCACCATCCCCGTACAAGTTGGTGTCCTCCCCAGCAAGAGCCCCGCTTCCCGCCAGATGCAGCAGAATCAGCAATGCAACAAACAGTGGAGTAGGTGGATGCATCATGCCGCCCTGTTCACCACTGCCTCCAACACTTTTTATTTCCACCCCCCACCCCCACCCCCCAAACCCCTTTTCTCCTCCCTGCTTTTTTTTTTTTCGTTACTTCTACCCGCTCGCTCTCAATCACCAGGTCAGCTACTAGTCACACACTGTGTGTGTATGCAAGTACGTGTTTTAACGCCGTTTGCCGTGCGCTAAGAGACCCGCACGCACACGAACAGAAACAGCAGGGAACAACCGACGCCTAGGTTCGAAGCAGATTGTGAACGCAAGAGGAGGAGTACACACACACACACGAAATATACAACAAAAAAAGAAGTAAAAGAAGAGGTCAAATCCCTCCCTCACGAAACGGAAAAAAAAAAAAGAAACAGTGGCTATTGCCTCCAGTGGGTTGCTCTTGTTGTGCCACGTTGGGTGATATTATCATTGGTGGCGGCTAACAGAAGGGTGTGGCACCATGAGCTCATGTGCTTCGTGGGTCCTCGGCCCAACATGTGTGCGCATCCCACACTCTTCTCGTCCCGTGAAATGCAGTCGACGAAAAGCACTCCTCCGCACACCGCCAAGTCCAATATACAGAGAAGCCTCTCCACACACGCACACACAGAGAGAGAGAAAGCGAGACCACGCCATAACTACATATTCCACCCTGTGTCAAAGGATAGCATGTAGGGGAGTAGTATCTGCATGCACGCGAGATTGTCCGATTGGATCGCCAAGTCAAACCAACACTGCATGGCCATTGGCCACTGCGCGAGCAAAGGTTCTTTCCGCTCCTCGCCTGCAATCGCTCGCGTGGCAAGCACACCTTTCAGCAAGACGAGAAGAGAACTGGTAGCTGTCTGCAGGTTCGTCTCTTTGGAGCCGTAGATCACCACCGTCGGTGCGAGTACAACACGCATGACTTCCTTTAGAAACGCCAGCGTCCCAGCGCCTTGAACAATACTGCGTGGAGAATCTATGATAGCCTGCATCAAGTGAGACAGGCCACACGTCACCGTGTACAGCACGATGCCAAAACTTGATGTTCCCAGCATACTTTCACCTTCTGCCGCAGACGGAGGGAGCGGCACCACATCTGCCATCGTGGATGGTGTGAAAATAGAACATAATGACGGTGTGCGCTTTGTGTTGGACAATTTTGGCAGCGGCGGCAGCGCATTCACCCTCACCACGCGCTGCCCTGGTGAGGCCAGCAGTTCCCGGTGTATTGTGAGAAGAAACAGACTCACAGCGCGCCACTCGCCATTGGAGCTCAACATATCTGAGTTGGAGAATGCGAGAAGCGTCGCCGCCCTGAACAAAACTGCAGGGACAAACAGCAAGAAAATGGAGACCATGGTCGTGTCACCAAATGCAGTGGCGAAGGACTTGGTGGGTGTGAGCTGCTGAATGGTTCGCATCAGCACGTCGATCGTCTGGTCGCTGCCAGCAGTGGAGAGCTGACCCAGCGTTGCAACATATGAGCCGACATTATGCACGCAAACCGCCTCGAGCGCCTCAGAAGTGGAGGAGGCACCAGCAAGCACATTGCCCACGTCTTGCGCGTCCAATAAAGGCATGATTTTCGTGCGAGCAGTAGGAGAATTAATGTGCCCAGTCCGCCAACAACTCTTCCCCCGCCTTTTATTTTTTCCTCCTCCTTCTCCAAAGCGCCGCTAAATGAAAAATCCCCCCCCGCCCGCCCCAAAATCAAGAAAAGACAAAAAAAAAAAAACACAGAGATGACGTGTTAAAGCCAAGAAACTTGCAATGAACGTGCAGGTGGAGAGAGAGAGAGAGGGGTGAGGGGACGTGACTGCTTTGTTTTGCTTTGCTGCTGCTGCTGCTGCTGCTGCTGCCTCCATAATTGATGATTCAAACTACAGGAGTTTGTTGTTGTTGTTGTTGTTGTGTGTTTTGTAATGAATAAATAGGCGCAAAGAACAGAAAAAAACAAAAAAAAAAAGGATCGAACATATGCAACAATCGAGCATTAAAACAGAATAACGGAAGCAATAAGGCACAGACGATACAAAACCTCCTTTTTCATGATTTCAGTCACCACCATCATCATCTCCCCCCGCCACAGAAGGTGCCATCGGCTGCTGTCGCAGTATCGGTGACCGGCAACTCCACCCGCACCGTCTTGCAGCCATTGTAGATGTAATCGGCCGGTGGGGCACAGCCGTGCACCTCAGATACGCTAAAGGCGTGAATGACATTCTCAAAGACACCAACGAGAAATAATGCGTAAAATGCGGGGAAAGACACGGCGCACGACACCCCCAACACTGTCTGTTCCCCCGCGGACAAGGGTGACAGGGCATTGTCATACGAGTTGGAGGGAAGGAGCGTGAAATGCCTCTCGCATCGCATAAGCAACTCCGGTTCATCGTATATATGCCACTCCTTCAGCATACCGTCATTGTAGCCGCAAGAGATGAAGATGTCGGGTGAACGCAGGAGGCAGATGTGACGCCCCATACCACGGTGACCCTGCCCCTCACCACTAACAAGTGCCCTTATGTATATCGCATCGGCAGCCTCCCAAAGCCACACCGTCACCGCACCGTCTGACCCGCTTGTTGCAATCCGCTTGCCATGCTGCAGCACAAGAATTGCAAAGCACGTGCTGCCCCGTGTGGACATAATCTGCAGAGGGGTGAACACTGGCTCTACAGCCCAGAGTGGGAAAAAAACGGTGTTTTTAAGGGATGGAAAGACAAGAGAAGCGCAGGTATGCTGAAGAAGTGAAACGGCAGAGTCACCGGTACCACTCCTCTGCGATGACACTGCTACCACATTACTCACCACGCCCACCTCAAAGCCACCGGCGATGTGCGTGCCGTACTTTGGTTTCCATTTGCTCTTCTGCTGCGGGGCTGATGCATCAGAATCTCCATTCGCACTGCAACCCTTCTTCCAATCGCCATCAGGAGCAGATAGAGTCTCCTGGAGGAGTCCCGCTCCCTTCACCCAAACGCTCATATTTACCAAACGTTCGACGCGGAAACACAACTTCGGCACCACATCCAGCACCATCTGTCGTTCCTCTTCATCCCAACACAAGATGTGATCCTCCTCCCCCTGTTTCCACGGCAGCGCAGAAAGTGACCAAGCTACAATCCCCCCATCTACTCCTGCGAGCAGTCGCTCTTCATCGTCAATAGCGAGGCAGCGGATCACCTTTGACTGTTTCGTTGAGGCCCTCGCACGGCCCCCGCCGTCCTCGCAGGCAAGATACTGCAGCGGAGACGCAAAGCCAACACACCCAGAGGGGACAGAGACGGCAAAAACGGTGACGAGAAAGTACGCGTTATATTCTACATCCACCCTCCAGAGCCGAATCGTGCCACTCTCATCACCAGTAATGATGTACGCAATAGAACATTCCGTTTCAGAAAGAGTGCATCTCCGCTGCGGGTCTGTTTCCCTCGCAACAAATAAACTGCCCTCCCACAGCAACAGGGCACGTAGCGGGGATGGGTGCGGAATAGTCACAATGTGCTGCGGTACTGGGTGAAAGATGCTCAGATGCACATGCGCGTCGGTGGCCCCCGATGCCACCAATGTACCGAGCGTTCCCACCGACATCACTGATTCATTGCGTTTGTGACGGTGTAAGAGCCGTTTCGGTCCCGCGTTCCACGGCGCCGAGGGTCTCACTCCCGTTTCTTTTCTCCTTGCCGCTGTCGCTGTGGTCCTTTTTGTCGCATACGAATGCATCGATGGAGGCAAGAGGGGAAACATGAGCAAATGACCATTATCCGTCCCTGTGAAGAAGTACTCCACCTGCTTGAGCGCCGCCACGCTGTCGCCACACAATCCAGCAGCAACAGCAGCAGCAGCGTCGTCGTCGTCCTCGTTGTTGTTGTTGTCGAACACCCATGACAAAATGGACTCCGCCTCTTCCCGAGTCACCTCCGGGATGAGTGTGTACGCCAAGGATGTGATGAAATTCACCCCTGGATCTGCCACCTCGTCATCAGCAGCAGTCTCTGAGCCGACGGAGAGGGGGCCGCCGCCGCCGCCGCAGTGGTGACGTGACGGCGTCGAGGTCAGCGGAGCACACGGGGAATCTTGAATCCCGTTCAACGGAAATGCGTTTCGCCTCGACCACATGCAACACCACCACTTCTCTTGCAACAATGACACAAAGGGAGAAGCGTTTGAAGGGCCCACTTTTTGATGAGGATGTGAATGGCCGCCAATATATTGGGTTTAATGTTTGCCCTGCTGTATGACCAGTCCTACCCGCGTCACGTGGATATCCAGCCGTGTTTGCTACTCTTTTGTTCGAGGGAGAAGGAACAGAACACGTGAAGGGAAACTACGAAAGGAGTAAAAGCAGCAGCAGCGGCGGCTCTCCTGCTGTTTTTGGTTACACACAAGCCAAAGCCACGCATACACACCGACGGAGAGAAGGCAGACTGGTGTACAGACGTTTGCGGGCGCAACATCCGTGAAACAAAACAAACAAACAAACAAAAAAAAAAAGAAAATGACCACAAGATTCAAATGAGGCCTACAAGCGCGCAGTTGATTTCAGTTGCAGTGAACTCAAGTACAAGAGCGAGAGAAACTGAGGGTGAAACAACTGCCGTTCACACACACACACACACACACGGGCCGCACCGCACCGCACCGTCGGACACTGGCACGGAACACACCAGAGAGAAACGAGGAGGAAGAAAAATAAAAATAAACCAAACAAACAAACACAAAAAAGGATGGATAAAACACAGTGTGCAAAAACAATGACATTTGTCGTGATGAAACCATAAAAAAAAAAAAAGGAGGAAAAAGTGGCACCGAGGGCTGAACCAAAACAACAGCAAAGAAAGAGAGAGAGAGAGAGCTGCTCGCTTTTCTTCGCGTGTTTGTGTGGGAATAGAGGCAGCGGGTTTCCCGACACACACACACCGCCTCTGATTGTTTGTTTGTTTTTCGTCCACCTTCCTTCCGTTTCTCCTGATGCGTTTCGTCTCCCTTTTTTCAGAGCCTCCCGTCAGACACACACACACATGCCATTGCTGCCGCATCATGCGTGTGCATGTGCATTTGCACGCCGGCGTGTGTGTGTGTGTGTGTGTGTATGTGTCTGGACATCGGGACGAGGAGGAAGAAGAAGACGCCGACGCTGACGCCGCAATAGTGCACACAAGAGCCCCCCGCCCAATTCCCTTCCACCCCCCACGCAACCCGCCCACACTTCATTCTTCAACCATTGCACCCCCACCACCCCCCCACCCCCTCGCCGTCCTGCTCATATAACAACACGCACATGCACTTGTATAATTGGCGTTTATTAATATTAATTCCCCCCACCCCCAAACTTAAAAACAACAACAAAAAGAGAAAAGGAAAAGGGGGTCGTGGCGGTGGTAGACATCGAAGGCATCACCCCCTCCCCCTCCCCTCTGGAGGATAAAATGACATTCACCATTCACACCAACCTGCCCACCCGCATGCATGCATACATACAAATACAACTATAGTTGTATATATATATATATATATATATATATATATATATGTCTGTGTGTGTGTGTGTGAATAGATGTAAACACACAGCTCCCATCTGTCTTGTCGCTGCACACACTCCCACCACCACCACCACCACCCCGCTTTCTTCCCCGACGCCTCCTTTGGCTCCACCTCGGCAACACCGAGAAGTGTGAATGTGGGAGGCAAACACACAGAAACACGCGAGAGAAAAATAAAACAGCCGCAAAGAAAAAAAAAAAAGGAGAAGTGTCTGTGGCTGTCGAGGGGGGGGGGGGGGAAAGAGAGAGACGGACGCTGAAAGAAGAGAGCCGTCAAGAAAAGCAGGAGGAGCGTAGGCACACATTTCTGCCTCATCATCCGCCACCTCCATCCGCCTCCCGTTCCCGCAGTTTTCGCAACAAAAAAGAAGAAAAACAACAACATTTAAGTGTAGAGTACACACGACGTACAAAAATAAACGTAGCGAACGCAGAAATTTCAAAAAGAACATATCAACAACAACACCACCACCACCACCAACAAAAGAAAATAGACGACGACGACACACACGCGCGGACAAACACACACACACACATCTCATGCTCTCATTTATCAACACGCAGACGCACACACACAAAAAAAAAATGTATATATAAATATATATTTTTTTCTTTTGAGAAATGAACAAATAGAGGAACGAACGGATGAACAAAACGGAAAAAAAAAAAAGGGAGGGGGGGGGGGGGGGGGGGGGAAAAACC